>PVJX010004140.1:50172-89819 GCA_004027295.1 Dolichotis patagonum | reverse complement strand
TAAATGAATTTTTTTCTATTCCCTTTTTTTTTGGGGGGGGAGGAATTGAACTCAGGACCTTGCCCTTACTAGGCACCATGCCAGAGAGCTATATCCCTGGCCCCTGAATCTCTTTTCTTTATAAAATACTAAGACTTGAAGCCAGGCATTGTGATGCATACCTGTAATCCTAGCACTCAGGAGGCTGAGGCAAGAGGATCACCACAACTTCAAGGCCAGCCTGGGATACATAGTGAGTTGGAGGTCAGCCTGAACTGCAGAGCATGACCCTGTCTCAAAAAAACCCCCAATAAATATATAGATACATGATAGATGATAGATGATGGATAGATAGATGATACATGATAGATAAATTGTTGCCGTCAGGGACAAGATTTAACACAGGACACATAATTCTTAGGATTATTTTATAATAGTCACCCAAAGAGTTAACTGTAAAAGAGTGCAGGAGATGCATTTACTTACTGGAGACCCAAAAGAATCCAGTTGAGGGCCTGGATCCCACAGCAATGTCCGGCACACGTCCAGCTGAAGACATAGAGCCCATGGCAATGTCCTCCATGAGTCCAACTGGAGGCCTAGAGCCCACAACAATGTCTCATGCAAGTCTGTATCAAAGATCTGCACTGGGATGGCCCAAAGGTCAGTGGTGGAAGCTAGAAAGTCTGCACCAGTGGGAAGAAGGATCTGGGCCAGCAGGTTGAGGGATCTGTACTGGAGCCAGGAAGTGATGCTCAAGGTCAGGAGCAGAGAACCACAGACATCGTCAGCAACAGGAAGGACTTGAGCTCTTCTGATGATGAGAATAGCTGAGTTCATGTCAGGAAAGCCATAGGAACAAGCTTTTCTTCTGTTATGCTGTTTGCAACAATCCTCAGGTGGACCTTCCATACTCAGCACCAAGGATTCAGTTCATCTGGGCATTACAAGTTGACCATTAGTTAATCTACCACATAGATAGACCAGATAGATAGTCAGAATACCCAGCCTCAGATACTTTGTTACAGCAATAGAAAACAGACTACTACATTGGAGAAATGAGATCTCAAGAAGACAGCCATGCAGCAGACCTGAAGAACAGCCACTCAAGATAGATGCTGACCAGAAGGCTACTGAGAAGCATATTTAGATATAAAACCTATATAAACTCTAGTGTGTTTAAAGGTAGCAAGGCATTTACCCCCTCCCAAGGTAGAATTTAGGGTTGAATTAGTGTTACATACGAAGCAAAACAAAAGTTTGATATGGTTATTAACTCAGTGGGATAAAGGCAGAAAGAAGGGGGAAAAAAGTAACAATAACTACATGATTCAGTTACATAGTTACAGAGAGGTAAAATCTAGCTATCTGTGTTACAGGCCTGTGCTACAGTAGTAACACAGCTAGAAGACAGGAAGTGCATGCTGTAGAAGCAGAGGAGGCCCAGCCTCTGCAAAGAGAGGTGTGGGACGGGAGGGGGAGGGGAGGAGAGTGAGACTAGATAATATCTGAACCCAAAAAGTCAGGAAGTATCAATATGAGGATGTTATTTAGAGCTACTGAGGTAAGTACAAAAGAATCAGCTAAAGGGCTTGAACTGTGTTTTCATAATAAACCACATAGGTTTCCTAACACATGCATTTTTAACAAAATGGATAAAAACTCAATTGAGGTGAAGGATACATTTTTTCACTTAGGTTATGTGTGCCATTTTAAGAAATATATTGTTCATTTAAAAGGGGATGTTTTAATTGATCAAAAGGAGAAATTGTATAAGTATTGCGCGCTCACCAGTTGCACCACTGGAGCTCCAAAAAAGGAGAAACTGGTTGAAAAGAAAAATTTCTGACCTTCTAAGTTCGATCCTCAGTACCAAAAAAAAAAAAAGAAGAAGAAGAATTTTGACTTCCAGTGTGTCACTTTGTCATTATAAACAATTACTGATAAGGTTGTGGCAATTTTTAAGTGCACACATATTTGTCTTATGGATTAAAACCAAAATAATATAACTGAGCTTATAGTTCTGTAGGTTATTGAACAATTCTGGGCCACACAGTTTTTATACTCCTTCCATCACAAGGTAGGACCTGTGTCCACCTCCCAGCAGCTCAGACTTGCTGGCTAATGACTGTCTCCATAAATAGAGTGTGGTGGAAAAGATGCTTGGGTACTTTCCAAGCTGGGTCATAAAAAACCCACCTAGAAGTTTTCACCTTGCTCACTCCCTTCCTGGAGTCTGGGACTCCCACATAAGTAATTCGGGCTGGGGATTTAGCTCAGCGGCATAAGCACCTGCCTTGCAAGCACGCCATCATGAGTTCGATGCCCGGTACCGATTAAAAAAAAAAAATCAAGGTTCAGTGCCACATAAGTAATTCAACTATACCTGGGCACGATGGAACATACCTATGATCCCAATAGGGGGAGCCTGAGGCAGGTGGATCATGAGTCTGAGCCCAGCCTGCGGAGCTTACTCATTTAGTGAGATCCTGTTTCAAAATTTAAAAAGCAAATGAAAAGAGCTGGGTTCCAGATATGGTGATATACACCTGTAATCCCAGCAGCCAGGAAGCTGAGGCAAAAAGATTTCAGTGAGTTCAAGGTCATTTGGGGTTACATAAGCAAGTTCCAGGCCAGCCTGAACTGCATAAGGAGGCCCTGTCTCAAAAAACAAATGTAAAAGTCTAGGCATGAAGTTCAGTGAATCAGGGCCTGGATCCAGTCACCCGTAACAGTCTCCTATGAGTCTGGACCTGCCTTTCAGAAATCAGCCTACTGAGCAATAACAACAACAACAACAACACAAACTTGCATACGCACACACACAAAACCAGCCCAGGTCACAGGCATGTGAATGAAGAAACTAGACTGGATGGGCATGGTAGAGCTGCCTCTCATTCCAGGAGGCTGAGGCAGGAAAAATGCAAGTTCAAGCCCAGTTTGGGAAACTCAGCAACTTACACCTTCTCAAAATAATAAACACAGGCAAAACCTTGGTACTCACTTTGAAACTACACATTTTGATGTGAGAACTATGTCCTGGCATTCATCATTTGTTTGGTACTTGACACGGAAGCTAGAACTTGGTGTCAATTGCCTCGTGCCTCAGTCCCAGAAAAAGGAGTAGGAGGGAGAGGACAGGGAGAAGGGGGAAGGATGGGTCCCCCAGCTAGAATCACACCCAGTTCAGGGCTTCAGCTTGTCCCAGCTAAGGCCCAGACGTCTCGGAACCAATTATAGTTTTTCTGGCTCTGTCTTTTCTAAATTCCACCCACAGAAGCAATGAACATAAAAAATAAACATAAAAATGTCCAGGACTGGGGGGTGTAGCTCAGTGATGGTATAAGGTATAAGGTATCTTATCAGGTACCTATCAGGTATAAAGCCCTCGGTTCGGTCTCCATTGCTGAAAAATATTCATGTTTTATGGCACTAAATTTTGGGATTTTTTGTTTTTGTTTTTGTTTTGGTACTAGAGGTAGAACCCAGGGCTTGCACAGTGAGCTACCTCCTCAGCTTTTTTCTGGTTTTTTATTTTTTAATTTTTAAAATTTTGAGACAGGATCTCACTAAATTGCTGATTGTCCAGGCTGGGTTTGAACTTGCTGCCCTCCAGCCTCAGCCTTGTTTTTTTAATACAGTAACAGGTAACTGAAAGAAAAGCAAAGAGAAAAAGCTGTGCACTGGTGTACTCAGAGACAGGCACAGTGGTGCACACTGTAATGCCAGCACTTATTTCTTTGTTTATCTGTTTTTGTTTAGCAGGATCTCACTGTGTGATTCAGGCTGCCCTTGAATTCACTATGTAGCTTAGGTTGGCTATGAACTCTCAGCAATGTCCTGCCTCAGTCTCACAAGTGCTGGGATTATACATGTGTACTATCATACTCAAATGATGGCAGCATTCTTGGAGGCTGAGACAGGAGGACCATAAGTTTGATCCCAATCTGGGCAATTTAGCAATTTAGCAAAAACTTGTTTCAAAATACAAAATACAAAATAAGAAAAGGACATGTAAATTAGTGCAAAAACCCTAGGATCAGGCCATGTGTGGTGATATATGCCTGTAATCCTAGCACTCAGGAGGCTGAGGCAGGAGGATCTGCCTCCTCCTGAGTTTGAGGTCAGCCTGAGCTATATAGTGAATTCAAGACCAGCATGCAATACATAGTGAGACCCTATCTCAATTAAAAAAAACCCTAGGATTAATGTTCAGTACCTAAAGAAAAAAAAAACACTCAGTATAAATAAGAGGATAGCCGTGACTATTAGAATGGTAAGTAAATCATAGGATACTAAGTCAGTAATGTATAAATTAATCATTGGATGCAAAATTATTGAACAATATCTCATTTTAGGGACTGAATATTTATTTGTTTTAATATTAAAGTAAATGTCATAATTTTAAGAAAGTCCAATAGGAAAAAAACAATCAAAATGTCATTCTTTTATGTCTTTTAGATCCTGATGATTAAGCAATGGGAACCTCACTGAAAAGAACTAACCTTAGTATGGGGGAGCAGCACGGGAGAGGCCCTGGGTACCATCCCTAGCACCAGCAAATCGTAAATAAATAATAGAAATCTAAATGACTTAAAAGGAAACTTTGTGATTAAAAGAAATACATAGCCAGATGTGGTGGTGCACACTTGTAATCCCAGCACTTGGGAGGCCGAGGCAGGAGGATCTCCACAACCCAAGGGCTACATACTGAGTTCAAGGGCAGCCTGAACTACACAGCGAGACTTTATCTTGAGAATAAAAGAAAGAAAGAAAAGAAAAAGAAAAAAGTAAGAAAAGACACCTGAGTCAAGAACATAAAGGCTGGTATAAGCCTATGTGTAGTGTCAGAACGGCTGTGGCCTGGAAAGAGGAAAGAGTTATGAAATACGTTATCAACAACAAAAAGGACTTTTTATGGCTATATTTGGAGCAAAAAAGAAGAACAAGGAAGAAACAGGCTGGTTGCTTGTAGAGGATGGTGCAATATTAACAGATGACCAAGGGAAAGCAGAACCTCTCAACTTTCTTCTGGGTTCTTTTCTATAAAGAGACCGATGTTCAAGATTAAACTGCTAGAGGCATGTAGCTAAGAGGGAACTTCAGAGTCAAGGAGTGAAGAATCAGAGCTGGAGGTACCGCTGTGGGGTAGAGCATTCGCCCACCACGTATGAGGCCCTGGGTGTGATCCCCTGCCCCACAAGAAATTAATCAATCAGTAAATAGATGATAACAACTAAGATGTTCTAGATCCGAGTTAGACACATCTGAAAGAGACATTGCAGACAAGTGATGAGAGATTTTAGAAAATAGAAGCACTAGGGATAGCAAATATTGTTCTTGCTTCCAAGAGATTTTAAAAGTGCTTTATAAAACCATTCATCAATGGTTTGGGTATTACTCTCCCTGACAAAAGGCTTTTGTTTGCTTGGTGTGGTTTGGTTTGGTTTTTGAGACAGTGTCTTGCCATGTAGTCCAGGCTGGCCTTGAGTTTATGAGGTCTGGTTTTGTTTTGTTCTGTTTTGTTTTTGTAGTACTGGGGATTGAATCTAGGATCTTCACACTAAGCTATATTTCCATGCTTTTTAAAAACAGCCTCACTATATAACCCAAACTTATCTCAAACTCATGGCGATCCTCCTGCCTCAGGCTTTTGAGTGCTGGGATCACATGCATGAACCATCACACCAGTTTATTTTTTTATTTTGAGACAGGGTCTTGTTAAATTGCCAAGCTGGGCTCAAATTTAGAATCCTCCTGCCACAGTCTCCCAGGGTGCTGGGATTACAGGTGTGCGGCACCATTCTTAGCTTTCCTGAGAGTTATAAATTTCATATTCTTTAGATCATTTGTCAGCAACAAGTAGTGGAAGAAATAAGAACTATTCACTTCATGCTTTCACAGTAGTTTACAACACTGTAGGCAAGGAAGTCCTTGGGCCTTGACTTGCTTTCTGATTTGATACCAGGAAGAGGGAAGGTGTTTCAGGAAACCTTTGCAGATGATATAAAGAAATATGGGCAAGCTCAGATATGGTAATTTGCTGGGTCTATAATAATTTGAACATTAACGTTGATTTTAAAAAGCAGTGGAAAAATTACCAAGAAAAAGCTTAATTTTTCTGAAAACTCTGGAAGTTAACCAAAGCTTGCAGCAATTTGATGAATGCTTCTTTGAGAAAATTAGCACACGCTTGTAATCCCAGAACTCTGGGAGACTGAGGCATGAAAACTGTCAGTTCACACCCAGCTCGGGCAGTTTAGAGAGATCCTGTCTCAAAATTTAAGTAAGTAAATAACTAAGTAAGTAAGTAAGTAAGTAAGAAGGGCTGTAGAAAAAGCAGCTGAATTTTGGGAAGAAGAGGGAGCTTCATGGCATCTCGACAAGTCTTGGCCTCACTCTCCAGATCTCTCCAAACCTTGAAAAGCACCAGATCACATTCTCACTGCAACCTGGCAGCCAAGGAGGGGATGGGAGGAAGTTAGAGTTCTTCCAAAGCCTTATTCCCGAATAATTGTCATTGTTCGAGCTGAACCAAAGTGTGTCCATATTCTGCCTGAGCTGGAGCATGCACAATGCGAAAAGCCCCCCTCCTCCCCAGTGGGGACTCGTCAGAAACATTTCCACGCTATTGTTTACATTTTGCGGCTGCCTGAATTGGTGGGCAGCTGTCAGGGTGAAGGGCAGACTAAGCAAACAGCTCAAAAGGAAAAATTGGAGAGAACAAAGGTCAGTTTGGGGAGTGAGGAGCTCTGTGGCCCACTCCCCATGGTTGACCCACAATAACAGTTCTGCCTTAAGAAAATAAGAATATTGCATATCTCAGCCAAACATGAATGACCTGTCCCTGAGACACAGATTCAAACTACCCACAATGACTCTGTTATTTTTTGTGAGTTTTTTGGGGTTTGCTACTGTTGTCTGTTTGCAGTGCTCTACCTTTGAGTGACATCCCTAGCCCTTTTAGTATTTTGAAACAGGGTCTTGCTAAATTGCAAGCTGGAACTTGCAGTCCTCCTGCCTCAGTCTCCCAGAATAGCTGAGATTAAAGGCAAGGGTTCACCAGGCTCAGATTGGAGTTTTTATAGTCACAAAAGAAAGTGGGGGTCCTGAAGCAGGCAGACAACAAAGAGACGGGAAACTCCTGGGGAGGATTCTGTTGGTTTTTACAAGGTGGGAAGCCCCTTTACAAGATTCAGATGTTAGCACATTCATACCTTGAATGGCAAGAAATCTACCAAACTTACTATACATTCCATGAGTTTTGTCTAGTAGTTGCAGGAAGACTAGATCACATACAGAGGCTGATGGGAAATAGCCATTAAAAAGGACCAGTGATGGCCCAAGGTAACTTTGGCTCTTTATCTGTAAAATTCCATTTCTCTACAGGCCCAGTCCACAAGCTCAGCCCTGAGTGGTGGTGACAGCATGGGCCTGTTATCCCAGTACTCTGGGAGGCTGAGGCAGGAGGATCATATAAATTCAAGTTTAGCCTGGGAAATTTAGCAATTTAGCAAGATCCTGCTAAAATAAAAAAAAAATTAACACTAGGGATATAGCTTAGTGTAAAGGTCTTGGGTTTGATCCCCAGTTCTGAGAGGGTAAAAAAGTCTGCGGGCTCTTGAGTATAGATGCAACTTCTTCAGAGAATTTCAGTTCATACCAGAAAACAAGCAAAATGGGGGATCGAACTCACAACCTTGCGCTTGCCAGGCAGGCACTTATGCTACTAAGCTAAACCCTGGCCCCATTGCCAGTTTCTTTAATGGACATAAAATTACATAAAGTAGTAATTAGAATAATTACTAAAAGCATTGTAGGGTTTTTAACATGAAATAATATATATAACAATAATAGCACAAAGCAGGAAGAAGGAAGAAATAACATCCTATATCTCAAAGCCATTAAGTTAGTGTAAATTTGAAGTAGGTTCTGGTATATTATATATTAAAGGAATCTCTAAAATAGCCATTAAGAAAATAACAAAGAATATTGTAAAAAAATTAAAAAATGTACATGTTACACAATATTCACTTAATGCAAAAGAAATCAATTAAAGAGGAACAGAGAAATACAAATGACATGACACGTGAAAACAAAAGAATATGGCAGATATAAATCTAAACTATGTCAACAATATTATCTGTTAATGGATTAAGCAATAAAACAGCAGAGATTGTCCCAGTGGATAATCTACATATTGGAAAGTGTGAGTAGGTTGAAAGTAACGGGACAGTGTAGAAGCAAGCCTTAGAAAGTTTTAGATGCTAGGTATGGTGGCAATGCCTGGAATTGCATCACTGGGAGGCTAAGGTAAAGGGATTATGAATTGAAGTCCTGCCTGGGCAATTTATTTATTTGTTTATTTGTTTGTTTGTTTATATTTGTCTTTTTGAGACAGGGTCTCATTACACAGTTCAGGCTGGCCAAGTGCTCACTTTGTAGCCCAGGCTGGTCTCAAATTTGCAATGATCCTTCAGGTGCAGCCTCCCTGTCTCGAAAGACCAAAAAAAAAAAAAAAAAAAAAGAATTGAGAGTCACCGAATAATTCCAGATTTCTAAGGTCTGTTGATCTTGATCGTGCTGTACTAGGCAGCTTCCTGGTCACTAAGATACAATACCTCAGGGCTGGGAATTTAGCTCAGTGGCATAAACACTTGCCTGGCAAGCTCTAGGTCGGTGAGTTCAATCCCCGGTACCAAAAAAAAAAAAAGTATATGAATACAACACCTGACACCCACGGTTTAAAGGAGCAGAGACGTCATTTGCTCATGGTTTCAGTCCACGATAAGCTGATTCCTAGGCAGAGACATCATAGCAAAAGACATCACAGCAGAACAAAGTTGCTTAGTTCACAGTGGCTGGGAAGCAGAACAGAAGAGTCCCAGAAAAGAAAGAAGAGGGACCAGACAGAACCCAAGGCCACACCTCTATGACCAATCCACACCCATCTAGACTTGTGCTTCAGTACTCCCAGGGTTGGATCCCAGAGCTATTCATATTTGAACTTCATCCTCAGCACCACAGGTACTGAGACAATTCAGTGGGAAAGTCTTTTCAATAACTGGTGTGGGCTAGAGCATGATGGCATACATCTGTGGTCCCAGGACACAGAAAACTGAGGCAAGAGGACCACTGGGAGGTCAAGGCCAGCCTGGCCTACATCATGAATTTGATGCATGTAAGTCATAGTGAGTTCTTATTGTATAGGTCAACCAGCCTGAACTACACAGCAAGGTCTTGTCCCCCCCCAAAAAAAAAAAAATCAATAATATTAGGAAAATTTGATATACAAATGCCAAAGAACAGATTTGGATCCCCTACCTCATACCATATACAAAAATAACTCAAAATGAATGAAAGATCTAAATGCATAAGCTGAAACTGTCTTTTTTTTGTTTTGGGAGACACAGTCTCTCTATGTAATCCAGGCTGGTCTTGAACTCACTATGTAGTCCAGGATGGCCTCAAACTCATGGCGATCCTCCTGCCTCAACTTCCCAAGTGCTGGGATTGCAGGTGTGTACCATGCCCAGCTGAAACTGTAAGTCTTTTACAAGAAACCGTTTTTATGATCTTGGAAGAGGCAACAGTTTTTTTGGATATGGACCCTAAAGCACAAGCTAGAAAAGAAAAAAGACAAATTGAAATTCATCAAAATGAAAAGATGTTGCCAACCACAGAACTTGTGCAAGGATCAGGAGTTCAAAGCCGCCCAAAATACATAGTGCAACATTGTTTCAAAACAACAACAACCAAAAGTAGATTTTGTGTTTCAAAGCACACTGTTGCAAAAATGATGGAAGAAAAAACTTGGCAAATCTTGTACCCAGTATATATAAAGAACTTGTAACACGTCAACAACAAAAAGATGCACCATTCAACTTAAAAACGGGCAAAGGACTTGAATAGATATTTTTTCCAAAAAGATAGTCAAGTGACCAATAAACACACAGCCATCAGGAAAAATGCAAATAAAAATTACAAGATCCCACTTCATACCTACTTGGATGAGCACAACAAATCAGATAGAAATTAATAAATGTAGGTAAGGATTTAGAGAAATTATAACGCACATATTACTGGTAGTATTGTAAAATACTGCAGCCATTATGAAAAACAATTTGTTGGTTCCTCAAGAAGTTAAACATAAACTGAAGCCAGGCATGGTGACACATACCTGTAATCCCAGCACTTGGGAAGCTGAGGTAGGAGGATCACCACAAGTTTGAGGCCAGCCTGGAACATAGAGTAAGACCCTGTTTCAAAAAAAAAAAAACCATCAAATGGGTATAGTAGCACACATCTGTAATCCCAGCACTTGGGAGGCTGAGGCAAGAGGATCACCATGAGTTCAAAACCTGTTTGAGGGCTGGGGGTTTAGCTCAGTGGCACAAGTGCCTGCCTAGCAAGTATAAGGTCCTGAGTTCAATCCCTGGTACCAAAAAAACAAAAACAAAAAACCTAGTTTGGACTACATAGTGAGTTCAAATCCAGTTTAGAATATATAGCAGGCTCAGCCTCCCAGAGTGCTGGGATTATAGGTGTGTGTCACCATGCCTTGCTATTTTTATAAGACAAGGTGAAGACACACAGACACAAATAAACACAGAGGAAACATGCCCTATGAAAGCAGAGGGGGGAATGAGAGCAATATAGCTACAAGCTAAGGAATGCCAAGGATTGCCAGCAATCACCAGAAGTCAGGCAAGAAAAGGTTCTTCCCGAGGGCATTCAGAAGGAGCCTGGACCTGCTAATACCTTCGCTCCGACTTCAGCCTTTTGAATGTGAGAGAATAAATTTCTGTTGTTTCAGGTAAAAAAGAAAAAGAAAAGAAAAGAAGGAAGAAGAGGAAAAGGAGAAGAAGTAGAAGAAGAGGAGGAGGAGGAAGAGGAAGAAGAAGAAATAATAGCAGGACCCTGTCTTAAAAAAAAGAAAAGTTAAAAAGTTACCATAATGACCCAACAATTTTATTCTTAGGTATACACCCAAGAGAACTGAAGATATATTTACACAAAAGCATGTATATGAATGTTCACAGCAGAGTTATTCACAATAGTCAAAAACTGGGAAAAACCCAAATGTTCATTAACTTATGAATATAAATGTGACACATTCATATATTGGAATGTCATTCCGACATAAAAAATAAAATTTTGATAAATACTATGATCGGATGAATTTTGAAAACATCACATTAAGTGAAAGAACTTAGATTTGAAGGCTGTATTTTATATACCATTTATACAAAATTTCTAGAATAGGGACAAAGGCAGAGGCAGATTAATAGCTATCAGAGGTGGGAAGGTGAGGACTATGGAAGGGGCGTTATTTGGGGGTGATGAAAATGTTCTGGAACTAGATATTGGCAATGGCTGTAAAATCTGAAAATGCCAAAACCCACTGAACTGTGTATACTTTAAAATGGTGAATTTGGGGGCTGGGAGTAGAGCATGACATGAATGAGGCCCTGAATTTCATCACTAACACCAAGATAAATATATAAATAGTGAATTTTATTGCATATGAATTATATCTATTACATATATCAATTATATATAATATTAATATTATATATCAATATATTATATAGTATATGTAAATATATATTAACTATATCAAAAAGTTGATTTCAGGGAATTAAGTCTTAAGATATATAACATAAATGAATCTCAAAGCTATTACACTAAGTATAAAAAAATCAAATGCAAATACTACATACTATATGACTCCATTTATATGAAATCCTAGAAAAGTAAAACCATAGTGACAGAAATAGATAATTTATTGCCTGAAGGTAAGAATCACAAGAAAAGGTTCTTTTTTGTTGTTTTTTTGTTTGGGTGGTTGTTTGGTTTGGTTTTGGTTTTGGTTTTTTGAGATAGGCTTTCACTATGAAGTTCAGATTGGCACTGAACTCGATGTGTATCCCAGGCTGTCCTCGAACTTGTAGCAATCCTCCTGCCTCAGCCTTCTGAGTGCTGGAATTACAGGCATGTGCACCGTACCTGGCCTTGGAAAGAGGGCTTTGAAAAAATTATTCTTCAGGTTGATTATGGTAATTGTCACACAATTGATGCAATTACCAAAATTTGACAATCTGTGAAACATCTTTGCCATGTTGGTGATCAAACTCAAGGCCTTGCACATGCAAGGCAAGAGCTTTACCACTGAGCTATATCCCAGCCCTGATTAAAAAAATTTTATGTAGATTTAAGGAGACAGCCTTAATGATAGGCAACATCTAACATCCATATATAGCCTTTGGAAGTTTAAGACCTAAATATTCAAAATCTGCAAAATTTTACTACCTTGCAACTTTGTGAAATAGGTGGAATGAATTATCTCAAATTTGCATTTGAGAAAGTGAAAATTCAGAAAAGTTATGCTGCTCAACCTGGTTCACATATAAAAACACTTAAATCTTAACATCCCTATGAAGTAAGTGTTATGTCTACTTTTTTTAGATGAAAAAACTGAAGATGTTATTAATTAACTATTGAATGTTAACAAGATTCAAACCTAGGCAGCCTGATTTCAAGAGCCTGGATTTTTGTTTTGATTTGTTTTTTCCCCCCAAAAAGTGCAGTAAAACAAAGTGACACAAGCCAAGCATTGTACATCTGAAGATGTATATATACAGCTACTTGTAACTTCTGCTTCTACAGTCATACAAAGTTTAAAGCCGAGGCCAGACACTTCCCAGTGGGGAATACGGCAAGTCACCCAGCCTTCCTACTTGACATTTCTATGCCCATGAAAAGAGGACCACATCTACACAGTCATTATAAAATTCAAGTAATATCATGTACCACCCCCCAAATATAGGCACTCAGTGTTCCTCTCCAATTCAGCCATTTCCAACATAGCACTCGGGTAATCACGAAATATATATTCAAATAGCATAGTCAGCTGTGTTCACAGCAACAGTACACTACTCCCCCACAGTTCTGGGCCACGAAGTTGCAGAAGCAAAGAAATGGAGAGACAATCACCGCACTCTGTCATCCCACAACTGAATTTTAATGACAAAGTGCAGTATGTTTCATGAAAGAAAAAACAGGAGAGAGGCATATGAATGGTATATGGTTTGGAGCTAAGATGTCCCCAAAGCTCATGTGTCCACAAGATGGGCTTTTGGAAATGACTGGATTATGAAAATTCTGTAACTTCATTAGCTCAGTGAAAAGACTCTGAGTTCAGTCAGTCTTACTGTCAGATATAGTGGTGCATGTCTGCAATCTCAGTGCTCCTGGAGGCATGAGCGTCACAAATTCAAGCCCAGACTACACAACTTAGTGATTTAACAAGACCCTCAAAATACAAAAGGGTTGGAGATGCAGCTCAGCGCAGAGCAGCTGGATTTAAGGCCAGTACTACAAATGAGCAAAAGATGATCTGATCAGTTGTAGTGGGAATGACTTCAGAAAATGCTATGACAATAAAATGACAAAGAGTTTCCCAGATGTGGGGAAAAAAGGAAAAATCAAAATAACAGGACAATGTCGATAGAATAGTAATGATATTAAAACAAAGTCCAGAAAAGAAACAGGTTTGAGTACTTTTTTAAGTACTGCAGATGAAACTCAGGGCCTCACTTGTACTAGGCAAGTGCGTTACCACCAACCTACGGCCCCAGCATTTTTGTTTCATTTTTAAGGCCAGGGTGCTCTAATTTGAAATCTTCCTGCCTCAGCCTCCCAAGTGGCTTGGGAGTGCTACATTTCCTGCTTGGTTTTGTTTTGCAGTGATGGGGATGGAACCCAAGCCTTGCTCATGCCAAGCAAGTACCATGCCACTGAGCTACATTCCAACCAAGAGGATGCCCTTTGTTGGATATACTATTGTATACATCTACTTTTCCCCAGTAAACTCTGGGAAATAAGGACTAGAACCAGGGAGAAGACAATGGCCAAGGATAATGCACATGAAGGAAAAAGTAGACACCACAGGAATATGATGTGACTCAGAGAGACATTAGAGAGAAGGCTGGTGAGAAAGAGGACAGTCCAGGAAGGAACCCAGCTAGGGACAGGCTGAGCTGACAATAAACATATCAATGAAGAGCCCAGCTAAAGGAACCTTATGCCACAGGAGAGATGTTTGGGCTGTAATATTTTGGGGATTTTTGGTTATTTTGTTTTGTTTTTGTTTCTTTTCCTTTTTAAAAACTCAGAGCTCAGTGCAGCAGTGCACACCTATAATCCCAGTTACTTGGGAGGCTGAGACCAGAAGATCACAAGTTTGAGGCCAGCCTGAACAATTTAGTGAGACCTTGTCTCAAAAAATAAAATGAAAAGGGGGTAGAGCTCTATTTCAGTGATAGAACACTTGCCTAGCTCATGAGGGGCCCTGGGTTCAACCCCAAGCACCATGCATACCTGCATGCACGTAACTTTTCATTTTAAAATGCATTCTGAGCCCTGGTCCTGAACATGTGCTGCCTCCTAGGTGATTCTGATCAATAGAGTTAGCCAAAGTGACATTGTTCATTTGTGCTCAATATACCAGACCTTGAAATCCCAAAAAGGTAAGAACTGGCTGAAGATTTAGTCTAGGTAGATCCAGACAACAAATGACAAAGCCAAATAGATATTAGAGAAACAGTGAGCTGTGAGACAATGAAAATGAAATGGTAGGAGAAAATGATTCCCAAGCCCCTTCCACCTCTACGGTTCAGGAAGCAACTGGTTTTTCCCAGCTAAACATTAATAGCATCTACTTCATATGGCCACTGTGAGGATTACAGGAGATAAGGAACATAAGGTGCCTGGCACAGAATAGATGTCCAGTCCATATAAATAAGAACCTGCCAAGTAGACTCAGAAATCCCAGTCCAATTAGCCAAGCAAATACCAGCCTCAACCACTAGAGGGGAATCTCAGTCACACTCCTTTATTGAGACTGGCAGCAGTCTCACAAGGAGGCAGGCTGGCCCCCTCCACACACCAGCCTTTCCTATGCCATGAAATACTCCCCCTCAGAAAGCCTCCAAGCTAAACTCCATGGTGTTTTCTCTGAGTTACTACATTCTCCCGCAGTTACAAAATGATCTGGCAGAAGTCCCATAAGCGGGTTTTATTTTTTTTTTTCCTGTTTTCTGAGTGACATCCAAACTTCTTGCCAAAATTGCATGCCTTCCTCAATCTGGCCCAGCCTATGCCTTCAGCCTGAGACTCCCCAGAATCTTCTTTCCACAGCTACACAGGACAAGTCACAGGCCTCCTCTGCCACTTGGCATATGCTGCTCTTTGTCCCTGACATGCTTTCTCCTAACCTTCTGAAACCTTACTTATTTTTCAGTGGTTCAAGGATCACTTCTCCATCGTTTTCCAGAGTGATCTTGCTTATCCCTGAATTCATCATATATTTATCACATTCATCTATCTAGCATTAAATTGATTTATGTATGTGCATCTTTAATGGATTAGAAACATCACTGTAGACAGTCCAGTGGGAAACTTGTTCAGGATCACATAGCAAGATACAGCAAAGTCACAAAGATGGGATTTAACTCGGGCAATCTGGCTCCAGTGATGTCTTGTGCTTAATCACAAATCCACATCACATCGTAATCTCTGACTAGCCACAATGCTATTTATTAGTTTTTCAAATGAATAATCAAAGTCACTGTTCTAATTAGTAGTTCTTAAACCTTCAGTGACTATGGGCTATTGGAAATCAGCAACTCAATCTCATTAATCTGAGAGTACCTGACCGTGGATCTAATTATGAGCAATTTCAGAATCATAATTACTGTTCCATTTTGTCCCATGATCTGTAATGCATACAACAATCTACTCCCAGCTTCTCTGTGAGAAAAAACAATGCAATTACTTATTGAAGCTGAGGAGCCATGTTTGTGAAACCTCCAGCTCACATTTTCTCTGGGAAGTGAAGCTAGACCACGTGGTCTCTGAGACCCCCCCCCTTTACAGTGTCAATAGTCAGGATTCTGAGACAGCATGGAATTAGAAAGGGCCTTCACCTCTGTGTCAGAAGGCATAATTTTAAGTCTCAGCTCGGTCACTATCACAGGGACCTTCTACTCAAGTTAGTTAACCCAACTCCGATTCTCTATCTGCTACACTTCATTCATTAAAAAAAATTAGAGTCAGGTATGATGTTGCACGGCTGTAATCCCAGGAGCCTGAGAGGATGAGGAAAGATCACAAGTTTGAGTCCGGCCTGAGCAAATTAGCAATTTAGCAAGACCCTGTCTCAAAAAAATTGAAAGTCTTGGAGATGTAGCTCACTGTGAAGGCTCTGGGTTCCATCTCCAGTACTGCAGTAAATACTTTCTAAAAGTCTGAGTGCCAGGCACTGGGTTTATTGTAATAAAGAAGACAGGGCTCCTGTTCAACCAGCTACAAAAATCAGATGAAACCTACATTGTAAGGCTGCTCTAAGACAGAGTCAAAGCTCATTATCTTAACAGGATTCCAGTTTTGCCAAATCCAATGACAACACAAATGTTATCTTGCTATTTCAAAAGGCTGCTAGTGTATTATAATTGAATCCAGTCAGATTTTCCTGCAGCTTTCACGCCTTCCTCCTGCTTCTCATGAAAGGTGGGGTATCTGTCCTCTGTGCAGCAAGGCAGAGGTCCCACATGGGCCAGATGCTGGCAGGGCGAAGTCCCCTAATGCTCTCCTACAGGCCTGTGTGGCAGACACTGGGCCAGGAGTTCAAACCCCTGAGTTCCCCCATCCCAGTTGCGTTGGGAGATTTAGTATCAGCTACTCATCTGTTGATACTAAGAGGCAGGTCTCCCAGGACAACTGCAAAACAGGCACAGGGATGGCTCAGGGAGGTAAACTACAAAGGGCTGATAAAGTTCCCGTGAGCGTTGCTGAGAGGTGCGAGGGCTCATCCCAGAACCCCGGGGCCACCAGCCCCTCATGCTGCAGGCCTCAAAGTCAAGAGGCCAGCCCCACTCCGGGCTCTAGTCCGGCTCCAGCGCATACGCGCTGCATGCGTTAAGTCATGTTTTGCTTCGCCTCTGAAGAGAGGGCGTGACCGTCTCCCTGAGCGCCTGCCGAGTCTCTGGCAGACTGTAGCACACGGGTCCAACGCAGCCCTGAACCTGGCACCAAGCCGGTCAGCCGGGGCGCGCGCAGCGGGTCACGTGACGCCGCGGGCCTCGCAGAGACGGAATGGGGGCGGGGCTTGGCGCGCGCGGCCCCGCGGTGACCGGGCGGTGGGAAGGGGCGGGTCCTCGGGCGGGGCCGCCAGGGGAGGGCGGGGAGGAGTGGAGATGGCGGCGGCGGCTGCTCAGGGGGGCGGGGGCGGGGAGCCCCGGGGAGCTGCTGGGGTCGGCCTGGGGGTCTCGGGGGAAGTGGAGGTCGTGAAGGGCCAGCCGTTCGACGTGGGCCCGCGCTACACTCAGCTGCAGTACATCGGCGAGGGTGCCTACGGCATGGTCAGGTGAGGGGGCGTTCCGGGAAGGGGGCGCCGGGGAGGTTAGTGTGAGGGGGACGTGTCGTACCTTTGAGACCAGGAGACCCCCGAGCAATCCGAAGAGGCTATGTACTCTGGAGACTCGGGGATAGTCCCAGGGAGGTCCTTGGCGTGCTTCTGGGGGAGGGGGCGCTACTTACCTTCTCCGAGGAGGGGGCTTGGTGGTTCTGAACCGATACTTACATTATGAAAGGAGGGACATCTGAGAGGACGTCGGGGAACTGTGGACGTTTTAGGGGCCCTAGAGACAGAGAGTGGCTAAGAACATAAGTAATGGTGGGAGGGGAACGAAGGGCCCTTTCCGGGGGAGAGGATTCCTTGGATCCCCCCAGTGAGACTGTGCCAGGGAGTTTGGGAGAGAAGAGTGGGGCTCAGGGAGGGCCCAGGCTTTGCAACCCTCCTCTTCTGCTCTGCCAGGGCCCCGGTGAAGGATGAGGAGGTCAGGATACCTCCCTGCATCTTTTGGTAGGGGTCTGTGAGGTATTTTTTGGTCTTGCTGTGCGGCCTGGGCCTTTGTTGCTATAGCAACGACTCTGCTGCCCAGGTACCTCGCCCTGAGACCCACCCCTTTTTATCCCTCCTCTCTGGTGCCCCAGGACTGCTTCCTTCTCATTGTATTTACCTCACCTCTATTCTGGACTCTTTCCTACCCTCTGGACCTGTCGGGAGTTAAGGGACCCCACTTGGGAAAGGGTGGGGGCAGGGCAACTAGAATAAAAGGGTCTAGAAGGGAAGTCAGTGAGCAGTCAGTCTCTTCCTCTGTTTGTAAAGTCACTAAAAGGCCGCCTGGCTGGTCCCCAGCTTTCTCCCTGGAGATCTCAGGCCTTCACAGTGGAAAGGAACCAGCATTGTTTATGACTTGGCCAGAGCCCTCTCCTGCTCTCTTTTCTCCCTGCCAAGCTCGGGGTGGGGCCATCAAGCCTGGATTCCCCCTTTGTAAGGCCAGCAACATCTCTCTGGCCCTCTCAGCTCAGCTTTTGACCACGTGCGAAAGACTCGTGTGGCCATAAAGAAGATCAGCCCTTTTGAGCATCAGACCTACTGCCAGCGCACCCTACGGGAGATCCAGATCTTGCTGCGGTTCCGCCATGAGAATGTCATAGGCATCCGAGATATTCTTCGGGCACCTACCCTGGAAGCCATGAGAGATGTGTATCCTTCTTTATCTTGCCTGCCGGCTGGCCTGACACAATCTCAGAACTGGACTAGGGAATGTTGACTTTCTTTCTGTTTCCATCTTTCCTACCACCCACCTAAACAAACCTAGCAAAAGAAACTGTCCAGCAGAGGAGAGCCCAGGGTGTGTGAAAGGACTGGGAGGCCTGAGGTGGATCCTGGCTCACTGTAGCCAGAGTGGCCTTGGACAAGTCCTTCTCTGCTCTGTGTCCTAATGCAGAGGGGAGGAGGGAGGCTGGACAAGATGGGCTCTATGGTTGCTTTGTCCTCTAATATCTGCAGTTCTGTGACATGATCCAGCCTCTGCCCACAGTCAGTTCTTGCTTAACAAACTGATGACTCTTTCCTTACTGGGTCCCCAGACTGGAAAGAAGATGAGGAAGAATCTGCCTTTTCTTATATGCTTACTGTGTATCAAGCACTGTGCATCACAAGTGTTTTAATGGTTCTTATACTACCTTTGGCACAAATCATAGAAAGTCTAAAATAGAGTGTCTCTGTTGCTGCCTCCTGCTGTCCCCCAGGTGGGAACTTGTCCTTTCTCTGAGCTTCCTGCTCAGAGCCCCACCCTCATCACCTGTGGACTTGCACCTTGCCCAGGGAGGGCAGCCCAACCTTTGTTGCCTTCCCTGATATTGCTTGCCTAATTTGTTATCTGCTTCCTGTCTAACACCCACTGCCACTTCATTATTCACCCCTGCCAGTCCCAGACCTCTGCCCAAAAGTGAGGATTTGTTCTGTGGTATCTTCGGTCCCCACCACAGACTGAGGATACAAAATCACCACACTGACCTCAGCTGCTGTGTTACCCTAAGCAAGACACTGCATCTCTGGACCTCCCCCTCTATAAAACAGCAAGCTTTATCGAGATGTTCTCTGTAAAAGACAACTCTGACTTACACTCCCAGAGACAAACCACATGGCATTTATTTATGTTTAACCTTTGTTTTATCTTAAAGTATTAAAAGGACATTTACCTTCTGATGTATGGCCAGCCACTCTTCTTTGAGTAGGAGCATGCTGTTGAAGGTGTCTTTTCATTTTTCTGGCTCATTCCCATAAGGGAGGCATTTATTTTTTTTCAGGCATTTATTTTTAAGCAAACATTCATTGCATGCCAGATGGTGTTCATACATTTTCTCACTTAACCCCCTCAACAGCCCAGTGGCTCCAGCCTTTATATTAGCAAAAGAAGTTTGCTGAGCACTTACAACATGCCAAGCACTGAGCTGACTATCTGCATGGGTCATCCCATCTGCTAAAGAACAGTTACTTCCCCTCCTTGCCAGATGAGGCAGCTGAGGCATGGACAGGTTAAGATCATAAAGCCAATGAGTAGTAGAGTGGAGATTTTGGACATCAGTGGGTTAACTTTGAAGCGGCTACTCTTAATGCTGAATTTCTCTTGCCTTACTAGTATTCTTATATCCCTGATAGGGAAACTAAGGTCACAGAATGGAAGCACCTTACTGAGGGTCAGCAGCTGAGCTGCAACTGAGGGTCTAAGCCTTCCCCATCTCACCAGGGCAAAGGGCTAAGGGCCCTAGTTGGAGGGAATGTGTAGCCTGATTGTCAGAACCTTCTTTCCTTAACCAAGTGCCTCCTGCTACCCCCTAACTGGGGGTCTCTGGAGCCCTCCTCAGCTACATTGTGCAGGACCTGATGGAGACAGACCTGTATAAGTTGCTCAGAAGCCAGCAATTGAGCAATGACCACATCTGCTACTTCCTCTACCAGATCCTTCGGGGCCTCAAGTATATCCACTCGGCCAATGTGCTCCATCGGGATTTAAAGCCTTCCAACCTGCTCATCAACACCACCTGCGACCTTAAGGTCAGAAGGTTGGGTGGCTGCACCCCACTTCCTGGGGTCTAGGGCTGCCAAGTGACCAGTAGAAGCCTGCTTGCATGGCAGCAAGCAGGCCAGCCTAGCAGTGGTGTGGCAGTATGACCACTTGGGCTGTGGAGGCTTTGTGCACCAAGCTTAGCAACCTGGGTTTCATTCCAGATCTGTGATTTCGGACTGGCCCGGATCGCTGATCCTGAGCATGACCACACTGGCTTTCTGACTGAGTATGTGGCCACACGTTGGTATCGGGCTCCAGAGATCATGCTTAACTCTAAGGTAGGAGAACTTGCCCCACTGAAGGCATGAAACTGTCTCTGCCGTGAGTGTTGGCCTCTGTGACATGGGACATCTACCTTTTGGTCCTTGGGCTCCGAAAGGAAGCAGAACATTGGTTCTTCCAGACTTTTGTACTCTACATTCTGCCTTGTGATGAATCCAAGTTAGAACCTGTTGAGGCCTGCCCAAGACCCCCTTTCCCCTCTTTCCCAGGGCTACACCAAGTCCATTGACATCTGGTCTGTGGGCTGCATTCTGGCTGAGATGCTCTCCAACCGGCCCATCTTCCCTGGAAAGCACTACCTGGACCAGCTCAACCACATTCTAGGTGAGGCAGGCCTGGATATCTGAAGGAAAAGGGGATTAGTTTATGGGAAGTGAGAGATCTCAAGAGTCAAATTAAGGGTGTGGAGTCCCTTCAGCATCTCATTATTTCGTGGGAGCTGTGTATCCCCGATTGATAGATGGGAAAAGTAAAGCTAAGTCCCACACCTAAGGAGGTGCTAGAGCCAGGATTTGAACCAAAGGCTGCTGAGTTCCAGTCCATTCCCCTTCACTATACTCTTAGCTGGGAGGTAAGAAGCGACTCAGGGTTGGGCTGGATCTGTTTTTCTTGCCTCTTTCCCTGTTCTGTTCCCAGGCCAAAGTGATTTCTCACCAAGACACTCATCTACCCCACAGGTATCCTGGGCTCCCCATCCCAGGAGGACCTGAATTGTATCATTAACATGAAGGCCCGAAACTACCTACAGTCTCTGCCCTCTAAGACTAAGGTGGCCTGGGCCAAGCTTTTTCCCAGGTCAGACTCCAAAGGTGAGACAGACTTAGGGGCAGGGCTGGGCTACCACCTGGGTGTGCAGAAGGCTACATGACACCACTAGCTGCCTTAGTAGGCAGGCCCGCAGGGCATAAGGCAGAATGTTGGTGCTTGGAGCTCCTTGGCCTTCTCTTTGACCCTGCCTCCTACCCCTCAGCTCTCGACCTCCTGGACCGGATGTTAACTTTCAATCCCAACAAGCGGATCACAGTGGAGGAGGCACTGGCTCATCCCTATCTGGAGCAGTACTATGACCCCACAGATGAGGTGAGGCAGCCACCAGCAGCAGGGCAGGTGGGGGTATAAGCACCCCCAACACCTGGCCAGGCCTTACTGTCTTTGCCACCCCAGCCAGTGGCTGAAGAGCCCTTCACTTTTGACATGGAGCTGGATGATCTACCCAAGGAGCGGCTGAAGGAGCTTATCTTCCAAGAGACAGCCCGCTTTCAGCCAGGGGCATCAGATGCCCCCTAACCAGGGCAGATGTCCCTGCCTCCTGGGGCCTGGTGAGTAGCCCTCCATACCCATGCACAGGCTCACCCTGGTGGCAGAGTATCCAGCATATCTTAGTACTGTCTCATGTGTGCCTCACACCCATGATCCACGTGGTGGCAATAGACTCATGACCTTCACAGCCCTTCCAACTGCACTATCGTCCAACCCCTTGTATCTCACTTGTCAGCACCTTGCATCCTCCCACCCCAGCAACCACTGCAGACCCCAGAGGTTCCCAAGGGCCTTTCTCCTCACTCTGAGGAACCAAGCCAGGCTTTGGCTCTCCAGTGTAGGCAGAGGCAGGTGAGGCTATTATTTGTTTTGGAAGGAGCCCTGCAGCACTCAGCTCACTCAGATGCCAGGCTTCCACCTACTGCTCAGGTCAGCCATTTACATACCTGAACTCCTGGGACTACCTCCAGCCATGCTCCATTCTTTCCTTCCTCCCACTTCTTCCTCTTTGGCCAGCTGTGGCCTGACACAACAAAGGCAGACACACCTGAGCACAAGATACAGGCTCTGCCACTTGAGCTTCATGATATTGGGCAGGATACCTCACTTCCCTGTGTCTCAGTTTCTACAGACCATTCTATAATAAGAGCAAACAATGATAAGAGGCCTAAGCAGTGTTGCAAGAGGTTTCCGTGCAGTGACTCAGTTAACCCTCACAGTAGTTCCTGTTAGCCCTATTTGTGGATCAGGAATCTGAAGTCATCCTACCCAGCCGTGAGGATGAAATGAGAGGCACTGAGGTCTGTGATGTCCTCTCAGCGCACTAACAGTCCTTTCCTGCCTGCTTCTTCCTTTAGGCCCTGGCTCCTGCCTGCCTCTCCTCTCGCTGGACTGTTAGAAAGTGGACACTGTGTGCAGCCCCGGCCAAGACTGAGGGTGGGCCTGACTCCTTCTCCCACTTTGCTGGGCTCTCCTGCATCGGGCAGGCCGAGGCTGTCTCTTACCCCAACCCTGCCCTAGAGCTTGAGAAGCTCAGGTGACCCAGAGCAAATCTCTGCTGCTCTGCCTTCATCTTCCCCAGCTGGCCCATCTCTGGTAGACTTTTCTGGAATGGAAGGGCTCTGGCTGCTCCAGGACCTACCCTGGGGGCTCAGTAGTCTGAGTAGAGTCTCAGGGCAAGCCCTGTCCCACTCACCTCATTGAAACCCCACCCTATTTTCTTTGAAGGAACATTACTAAGTCTCAAGGGCTAGTATCCCTGAGGAGCCGGTCCTGGCTGAAACTCGACGCCGCCACCCCCCACCCCCAGCTGCCACATTTAACGCCCTTGCTGCTTCTGTGTGTGGGTGAGCAGAAATGGCTTGAGGGCCCGAGGAGAGCCCAGGGCCCTTGCCCACTTCCCGTGCCTGTATCTAATATATAAATATAGAGATATGTATACAGATGACCCTGGCTCTGTCTTTTTATGCCGATGCCGACCCTAACATTGGTTTAAGGACTGACCTCTGTAGTCCGGCTGCTTCCCAGCTGTGGCCTCGCATAATCCTGGTGATCTTTTGCTCTAGCTGGACAGGGTTGAGGATGGGGTATAAGGAGCTCCAGCTCCTGGAAGGAATGGGGTCAGTTTTCTCCTTAGGCACTATACCCTTCTTTGACTTCTTGTTTGGCTGAGTGGGTGATTCAGGAGTGACTCAAGGATACCCAGCACCCCCTCAGATTCCTTACAAATGGCACAGGGTGATGTGCTGTGTACTCTAGCCATAGCACTCCAGGGAAAGGGGAAAGATCCAGTGGGGAGGGGTATTTTATCCTCCCCGCCCCATACACACCAGTGTGGCCACAGGGTGCTGGGTCTCTGAAATGGCAGGGAATAGCAGGGTCAGGGCTGCCTGACTTGATTCCTGCCTCTGCCCCATCTGAGCCCTGCAGCCTGGCCACAGGCCAGCAGCATAGTAGCAGGCTCAGCAAGTCCCAGGGGCGTGGCACCAGCCAGTGGTGGAGCCAGCCTACACCAGCCTGGCCGGCAACAGCAAGACTACACAGTCCACTGGGACGCTGCGCTCGTGGTACAGGACCCAGGATAGGGAGTGCGGACATGAGCACCCTGCTCTACTATGCGCTGCCTGCCCTGGGCAGCTATGTCATACTCTCCATCTTCTTCCTGCGCCGGCCTCGCCTGCTGCATACACCTTGGACTCCAGCCTTCCGTCCCCGTCTGGCAGCCCACCGGGGAGGTAAGCTGGGCAGGGAAGGAAGGGCCAGGGTGGCAGCTATTAGAGGTAGAGTGAGGTCAACGTGGGCAGCACTGAGGGGTAAGTCCCGAGGCAGAATGCTCGAAGCAAGGCCAGGACCAAGTAGGAGAGCCAGGCAGGCAGGGGAGCACTGAGAAGGAGAGGCTGTTCTACCTGAGTTACCCGAAGATGAGGGCTGAGGCCCAGGAAGGGCCAAGAGGGAGGGTAGGTGACAACAGGGACCTGCCCGACTGCCCCACACAGGGTCTGGAGAGCGGCTGGAGAACACCATGGAGGCCATAATGAAGTGAGTGTGCATGCCCTGGCCACATTCCCACGTAAGGTTATGCCAGTTGTGCACTGCAGACACCCAGGGGTGCCATTCACTTCCCAACCTGGGTGTCTAGAGCGCCTGGAGGTGGGCAGGTAAGTGTCCACATCGGACCATGACTGTCCTATGGACCCCCCCCATCTGGCTCGTCCCTGTCCCCAGCCCCCCACTACTGACCTTTGTTCCCATAGCTCCATGGCTCAGGGAGCTGAGCTCATGGAACTCGACTGCCAGCTGACCCGGGATGGCGTGGTAGTGGTGTCACACGACGAGAACCTGTCCCGCCAGTCAGGGCTGAATAAGGATGTGAGCAGCCTGGATTTTGAGGTGGGCCCTGTCTACACTCTCTCATGCCCAGAGTTGTTACACCTCCCTGAGTGCTTGCTGGTGACATGCTCTGCTTCACTGCCAGGAGCTGCCCCTATACAAGGAAGAGCTGGAGGTTTACTTCTCACCAGGTGAGAGAGGAACCTCGAGCCCGCCTAAGCCAGGGCTACCCCCCCTTACACTCCCCACCCCACCAACCCTGATCCCTACCTCCCACGGCCCTACTCCTAGGCCACTTTGCCCACGGGTCAGACCGGCACATGGTGCGCCTGGAGGACCTATTCCAGAGGTTCCCGCAGATGCCCATGAGTGTGGAAGTCAAGTCGAGCAATGAGGAACTCATTCACAAGGTGCTGCTGCAGGGAGGGTGTGCTCAGCTGGGCAGCCGGAAGGCCTGGCTCCCTTACCCTCCCTCTTCTTCTCTTAGATAGCAGACCTGGTAAGGCACTTTGATCGCAGCAAGATCACCATCTGGGCCTCGGAGAAGAGCTCAGTCATGAAGAAGTGCAAGGCCGCTGTGAGTCCCTTTCCCTTCAGGCCCCAGAGCCCCTCATCTTAGGCACTGGAGCCCAGCCTCACCCAAGGTTCCTAAGCTAGAGCACAGTCTCCGAGGACAGGATTTGGAGAACATTGCCATGGTGCTAGTGATGAGGAGGTATGACTTTGGTCTGTCATCATAGGGCCTCCTGAATATCCAGCATATTGCCCTGCAGCCAGTGCCTCCTTCCTTCTTCCCCAAGAGCAGGCAGATCCCTTCTACTTCTCTCCTTGTCTCCCTAGAACCCAGAGATGCCGCGGTCCTTTACAATATCCCGATCATTCTGGGTGCTGCTGCTGTATTACCTGGGGCTGCTGCCCTTCATCCGCATCCCCGAGAAGTTCTTCTTGTGCTTCCTGCCCACCATCATCAACAGGTACCAGTGTTGGGGCTGCACCTCAGAGAAACAGCCCCACACGCGCCACACTGCTCAGGGCCCACTGTGCAGGAGGAACCACAGCGCCTCAGCTCCTGGACACCCTCAGTCCTTTAAACTCCACAGTCCTTTAAAGACCCTGCTTCTGTCCAGCATCCACAAACGCTAGGAGAGCTGTGATCCCCCTGAAATAATAATAATTATTGAGCTCATTATGTAGCCCACACTGGCCTCAAACTCCTGCCTCAGCCTCCTGAGTACTGGAATTACAGTCATGCACCACTACGCGTGGCTAAACCCTGAAATTATACGCAAGTATATATTGATGTGTAGTTTTAAGAAAAAGGGTTATTTCATTCCACATTCACTCAAAACATTGATGGAAGGCCTTCTCTGTTCCAGGTGTAGTTGCATTAGTAAATATGACCCATATGGGTAGGTCAGGCCCTCCACAAGTTTACAGTCTGGCTCAATCATTATAGCTGCTCCCTGATCTTCATAAGGAAAAGTTAGCTTCCTTGGACTGGACACAAAGAGGAAACAAAGTAGCAGAAGGTCAGAGTATTAGGAATTGGGATACTTCCCTAGCCCTTAACCCCTCCTACGCCCATTGCTTTTTTGACAACTCTGAGGTGGTCCCCAATGCTTTCTGCCCCCTTCTGCAAGGCTGTTCACTATCATCAAAATCTCTAAGAGGTTTGTCATCATTCTTCCAAAGGAAGCTCCCAGTCAGCTCCACAGTCCTTGCTACAAAGGTTTGTGTATGGCACTTTTCCCCTCAGTACTGGGGACTGAACTCAGGGAAACTCTACTGCTGACCTATATCCTCAGCCCTTTTTATTTATTTTTATTTTGAGAGAGAGGCTTACTAAGTTGGCCAGGTGAATCTCAAACTTGTGATCCTGCCTCAAGTGTGTATATGACATTTTATACAGGATTTGCAAAGTGTTTTCACATCTCTAGGAGTGTCTGACTTTTAACTTTCAGTGCCTCCAGGAAATACAGAAATCATGACTCCCTTAGTATCCATGGAGAATCAGAGGCACAGAGTACTTCACATAGCTGAAGTACAGAGCCCAGGTTTGGCCTCAATCGGACTCCAAGGCCTACCCTGGCACACTAAAAAGTGCATCTAAAGCCACCCCTGGAGTGGGAAAATTATGGACAAGCAAACAACATATTAAGTACTGTCTGTGCTCATGAAGCTGGCCAGACCTAGCAAGAATGACTTCCAGATGGGTTGTCCCACTTTGGAATCAAGCTGGCCTTTGGCCCTGGCCCCAGCTCCACCTCAGCCCTTGGCCCTGGCCCAGCTCCATGAACCCTGGCAAGTCCCCTCAGCTCTCACAGACTGAGTTTCCTCATCTGTGAGATGGTAAGAAGAGGGCTGCCCTCACACCATGGATTCCAGGTTATCAGAGTAGATGCCACCAAAGGACAGGAGTTATTCCCTTGGCCAGAGGACCACTACCACCCTAACTCCCACCTTTGTGACAGAGGGAGACCCACACAGCTGATTCCCACCACCTTCTCTCCACAGGACCTACTTCCCATTTTCCTGCTCTGGTCTGAACCGACTAGCGGCTGTGGTTACAAAATGGTGAGGTGGGCAAGAAGGATGGTGGGGTGCCCATAGGACCTGGTGCTACCCTTCTCCTCTGTTGCTTACTCATCACCTCCTCCTCTGCATCCCAGGGCCATCATGAGGAAAAGTCTGATCCAACATTTGGAGGAGCGAGGGGTGCAGGTGAGACAAGAAGGAAGCTCCCAAGCATGGCCTAGCAGCAAAGCCCAGTTGCTCTAGCGTGGCTTGCGGTTCCCTGGGCAGGTCACCTCAGCTTCTAAATCTCAGTTTCTTCACCTGTGGAATGGGAAGACTGCTTCACATAACTCCTTGATGTATAATTGTTGCTCAATGAAGGCTGGATAAATGTCAGTCATTCTGAAGATGTGAACACTTTGAGTCCACTCTCCTGGCCCCTGTGAAGCAGGATACCAGGCGTGGTGGCCCACCCTCCTAAGCATTGGCTATATTCAGGCCATTTAATTAGCAAATGTAGAGAAAGTTCCAGCACTGTGATGTCCTCACCATCAAGGGCAGAGGAAGAAGATGAAGCAGGCCATGACTTGCTTGCATGGCTATGGGGTCTGGGAGAAATGAAGTGGGAACAGCCCAGGGAAGGGTGGGAGGGACCACATCTTAGGCAGGGGCTGGGTGAAGAGGCACTGGGAGGGTTTCCAGGCCACAACCCAGAGGAAGCAGCTTAGGCCAAGGCAGGCTGCCCCACTGACCTCAGAAGAAAACATGGACTTCAGCCCACTGGGGAGGAAAGCCTTGAGGGGCCTCAGCAGGGGAGAGCTGATCCTAGTGAGGTGTGCAGAGTAAGTCACAAAAACTACCATGTGGGGAAGAGGGGGGTCAGTGTGCAAGGTGGGCCTCATTAGGTAGCAGTGGGGGTGTGGGGAGGGTGAACTCAGGGAGACCAGGACTTGGCTATTGACTGGATGTTTGACTGAGGGAGGTATTAGGATGATAAAGCTCTTCCTGATCAACTGTCTCAGGTTGGATCTTCTTAACTTTGTGAGATTGAACCATAACCCTTAGTTGCCAAGCTGAGAAACAGACAAGTGCCTGGAATAAACGATCATCTCTACCCACCTTTATGCCCACAGAGAGGAGGGCAGAGAAGGCCCAGAGCAGCAGGGACTGGGACAGGCTGGAAAGTGTGGCTGCTGGGAAATGGTCAACAGCCCATTGCCTGAGAGGAAAAGTCAAAGCCCTGATTTGAGCATTACTTTCCCTGGCTTTTACACTATCATCTTGGTCATTTTCAAGCTACCAATGCAAAGTCACTAAACGCAGAATTGGAAATAGATGTGTGGTAGCACACCATTGTATAGTATTTCCATCCAAGAGATTCAGCAGCCACAAATAACCTGAAGAATGTAGGAAATAGTAAAAGGTAGTAAAATAATCAGAAAGTGTTAAGTTTTGAGTATTTTCCTTAATATCATTTCTTTAATTGTAAGCTTTTAAAAAAAATCATTGTTATGGAGGGAAGGTTGAACTGAGCTACATTCCCAGCCTTTTTTTTTTTTTTTTTTTTAAGATAGGGTCTTAGTCACTAGTTAGCTTAGTTGCCCTAGCTGAGTTTTACCTTGTGATCCTCTTGCCTCAGCCTCCCTGAGTGCTGGGAGTATAGGCGTAGGCTACCACACCGAGTTCAATTTAATTTTTAATAATGGCTGTGAAATAACTAGTTTGCAAAATTCCTGAAAAGTTAATAATAGGTTCCATATTGCTACTGGGAGGTCTCCACAGTAAGAAGAGAGTCCCCCAGTGTCTGGGTCTAAGAAGTTCCAGGTAAAGTCATTTAGAAATTATCAAGCCCTTCTCTTCCTGCTCAGGTAATATTTTGGTGCCTTAATGAAGAGTCAGATTTTGAAGTGGCCTTCAACCTGGGTGCTACTGGTGTCATGACTGATTATCCGACAGCCCTGAGGCACTACCTGGATACCCATGAACTAATGACCCAGACCTCCTAAGTCTGAGACCTTCTCTGTTTTTCTTCCACAAAAATAAATATTTTCTTTTCAGTCACAGTTGTGCTTGGAGTGGGGGATATAGGTGGGTCTTGGAAGACTAAACATGGCAGCTTGGGCAGATGAGGCCAGCCTGGGGTCAGAACTTGGGCCCAGCCAGCCTGGCCACCTGTTCTACCACATTCCAGACCCAGAGTTACACCACACCCTGTGCCAGCTTGACCTTGGGTCCTCAGGAATGTCCCTTGCAGAGCCAACCCAGGTGTCCTGGGCTTCAACCTCTTAAGAGCCACAGATGCTTGTTCCAGTCTCCTTTCCCATTTTTGGCCCATGGGCTGCCCTACTGAGCTGCAGAGTGTGGGCATGACTTCACAGCCATCTGCTCCCTTGCTCTACCAACTTTCTACCCTAGGTCTCCTCCAGCCCTGCCTGAAACCTTACTTAGGGAATGCCTCTTGCACGAGTATTGACCTAGTGCCTACTCTAGACCACACCAGGGACTGGGACCTCTGCAGTAAACCAGAAAGACTGTGTGTGGCAGACACATGTTGAAACAGCATTTTCACCCCAGACCAATCCCATCCTGGCGGGTAAGGATATCAAAGAACACTCCCTGGAGGAGGTGACACTCATCAGTAGAAACTGGCTTCTTCCAAGGATGTGGTTCCCAAGAGCCTAACAGCAACGGGCGGGGCACCTTTACCTGCTCCCTCCTAAGAGGTGAACTAAGTGTTCGGGTGCTGTGGCAAAGACCATAATGAGAATTCCAACTTTCCTTCTTGCCAGGAAGATAATCTCGGGAGAGACGCTAGATTTCTGTGGGGGGCTCACTCTGCTAAAATGGAGACAATAAGAGAAACTGCCTTACAGGATTGCTGTGCGGATAAGAGTGGGGCAGAGGCCATAGATAAAGACAAGATAATTACGACTATCAATTCCAGACTCCATCCTCCTCCTCAACCCACATCGGGTGTGGACCCTCAAATCCTGGCCACTTCAAGCACCGCAGCAAGCCAAAGAGACCAAGAGGCTCGGTCCCCCGACTGCTAGGCTGGGCTGCGGGCCGCATCCGCATTTCCGGGCGGGCGGGAGCAGGCAACCGGGGGATGGGCAGCCCGGCCCTAAACCAGCCGCCTTGTGACGCGCCCCCTCATTTGCATGCCCCACGCCGATTGGCCACGGCGGCCGCCGGGACGGGAGGCAGGCTCCCTCCCCCTCCCGCCGCAGCAGCCGCGCAGCTGGTCTCGGTGTAAACAAGTGGAGGTGGCTGCGAACCCCGGCCGGGGAGGGGGGACGGCGCCCACCAGGAGCGCCCCCCACTCCCAGAACAAGCCACCCCGCGAACCAGACCCCCGCGCGCCCAGGCGAGGTGAGGTCCGCGCCGCCGCCCTACCAACGAGGACTGCTCCCTTTCCCCAGGCGCCCGCCCCCACCCCACGCCCCAGGTGAGCCCTGGGGTCTCAGGTAAGGCTCTGCGAGGCAGGTAAGATCCCCTCGGCGGAGAGGAGGTCCCAGCGCCCACAGGTAAGAGCACGACCCCTTCCAGGAGACCCTCCACCTTCAGTGAGGCTTCTTGCCTCCTTCAGGTAAGGAACCCTCTCCCAATACCTCGAAGTAGCCCCACCCACAGTCCAGATGAGGTCCTAAGGACCACCCAATTCCTAAGCTACATGCTTCCCCTAACCTGGAAAGTGACAGCCCATCTACAGTAAGCCCCTTCCTCCAGCTTCAGATACTAGGTCAGCGGGGGTGAGCCAAGAAGCAGGTGGGTGACTCACCTTGAGCTCCTCCTAGCCTCAGTTTCCCCGCTGATGCAACCTGAGGCCTCATCACTGAGTCAGAACTAAAACTGGTCCCTGGTGAGGCTGCTGGCTCTAGGGAAAGCAGAAAGCAGCCAAGTGTGACAGAGTCCTCATGGTGCTGGGTGTGCCTGCATGTGTGTAGCTGGGTCCCTGACAGACCACCTATTTTCTCCCTGGCAGGCACTGGGCTCCCTCTGCTCCCCGAGGGCTGCTCCCCGGGTGGGGCCACTGCCCCTGGCCCCCGCCATGGTTCGGATTTCAAAGCCCAAGACGTTTCAGGCCTACTTGGATGATTGTCACCGAAGGTACAGCTGTGCCCACTGCCGTGCTCACTTGGCCAACCACGACGACCTCATCTCCAAGGTAACCAGGCCGCAGTTGAGGCTGGAGTGGGAGGCCAGAGGGGCTCCCTGGCAGCTCCACATCAGTATCCTTGACCACCCCACCATCTCTGCTTCCCTACCTTTCAGTCTTTCCAGGGCAGTCAGGGGCGCGCCTACCTCTTCAACTCTGTGTGAGTATTTGGCCTCCCTCCTTTCTGTCCCGACCCTCTGTTGTGATCTAACATCATGCTGAGACTCCCAAAGTCCTCTGGCTCAGGCTGGAAGCTGTGTTCACCCCTTTCTTGTATGCTAAGGACAGACACAAGCTTGAGGGGGGTCTGTGCTGGCAGGACCCGCCCTGGGACTGCCTCATGTCCCTGCAGGGTAAACGTGGGCTGCGGGCCGGCCGAGGAGCGGGTGCTGCTGACTGGCCTTCATGCTGTCGCTGACATCCACTGTGAGAACTGCAAGACTACTTTGGGCTGGAAATATGTGAGTCAGCCCTCTCTGACCTCAGGCTTACTTTTGACCTGACCTCACATCACCTCTCCTTCACACTGGCCACACGGTAACCTTTCAGACTGCATAGGCCCAGCACAGATAAGTCACACTGTCATCACCCCCAACCATGTTTTCTTCTCTCAAAGGCTTTTAGAATTTTTCTTTTAACCCCATCCCTTCCCTCAAAGGCACTAGCATCCCTATTTTAGAGATGAAGATATATGTAGAGTCACCATTTAGTGAATACTTACATATTATACAATTACTTGCTTGGCATATACTCTTATTCAAGCCTTCCAACAATCATGTAGATAGACTCTATTACATCTGTTTTGTAGAAAAAACAGGGAATCTCAGAGATGTTAAGTAACTTGCCCAAGATCACATAACTGGTAACATAATAGGGACTAGAATCTTAGTTGGCTTGTTTGTTTTTAACTCCAGCCCATTGGCCACCAGCATGCCAGATCAGAGAAGTTCTCTAGGACTCCCACAGCAACATGGGACTTGGATCCCACAAGCTTCCTTTTCTGTTTCCCTTTTTGCTACTGCTGCTGTCCAGGATCTGATTTCATTACTCTGAATATCATTTCTTTATCTGACACTGGAGAGTAAAGCCACCACCTGGCTCCCAGGACTGTTGCAGAAATCCGTTTAGGTACAACAGTGATGTTCTTGGAAATCTGCAAGGGACAGGATTGGCTGTCGTTGCTTGGAGTGCCTCGTCTCTTGACGTGGATGCCAGAGGCATGCAGCCCTGATCTGAGTTCACCTCTGGCCCTGCCACAGATTTGCTGTGTGTCTCTGGATAGGTGGTATGGCTTCTCTGAACTACTGTAAAATAAAGAGGTGGCTTCATGAGGTTGAAAACCTAAGTGCTTGCAAAGCTAAGCACATACTATGGATTTGTAAAAAGTGACATAAAAGCGATAAGGTAGTGGGGAGAACAGGGCAAGGCAAACAGGAGTGAGCCTGCATGCCCATAGTTTAGTATTTTAACTGTTTTGTTTTTGTTTTGTGTCAGGGTTCAACCCAAGGCCTCATGCATGCTAGGCAAGGGGTCTGCTGATCAGCAACATCCCCAATCCCAAAAGTTACTTTTATTAAACTCTACTGTCTTAAAAAAAAAATGTGGAGGCTGAAATGGCCCTTAGGCCACCAATGTATAATCCGTGGACTATGAAATCAGTTAGGTATTTACATTTCCTCTCTGTTGGAGCTGTCATTAATGTTTAAAAAGCAAAAGTGAGCCAGGCGTGGTGGCGCGTGCCTATGATACAGAAGGATCACTACGATTTAGAGGCCAGGCTAGGCTATGTACCTAGTGAGACCCTGTCTCGTTAAAAACAAACAAACAACAATGACAACAATAAAAAGTTGATTCACAGCTCTGTCCATTCCTTGTTAGTGAGAAGCACAGCCCTACTATTTACCAGCTCTGTGTCTGTGGGCAGGTAGTTTTAGATTTTTCTGGCCAGAGTTTCCTCATATGTAAAGTGGAGCCAGTCAAATTCTCTCCCCAAGCCTTAGGGCTTTGAGGTAAAGTTCTTGCAGAGGTGATAGACCCTCCCCTCCTTTCAGGAGCAGGCTTTTGAGAGCAGCCAGAAGTACAAAGAAGGGAAGTACATCATTGAACTCAACCACATGATTAAAGACAACGGCTGGGACTGACTCCTTTTGCCTCATGCATGTGGCTCCAGCCTGGCCTGGCCGCCAGGGGACGCCACTGGCTTCCCTCCACCTGGAGGGAGCTCTGAACCCATCAGGGCCCCTTGCAGAGGAAGGATCCCGAACCTGTACATATATTTTATTGCATGCACTGTGACCTTGGGGGCAGATCAGAAGGAGGACGACCCCTGCACCACCCTGCGATCTGGCTGGCATGGATCTCATTTTTAACCCTCTCTTGCCCCGCCCCGATGATATGGCCTATGTGCTGCTGTCCTGGCCCCAGTACACTGTCCTGTGAACTCTACCACCCGGCCCTTCTTGTCCCACGCGTGTCTGTTCCCTGTGTTCTGTAGCATTTGTATATAATAAAACAATGGAGTGCAGACAGCCCCAGGCTCATGTGGAATCCGGGAAAGGGAAATCCAATCTAAACTTCTGCTTCCTACATATAGACCTGTTCCGTTTTGAGCCTCAATGGGACATGGGGTAGGCACTGACAGCCAGGTCTCTACTGCCTGTGAAGATCGTAGTGTCCGCCCTGGTCCCTAGGCCTTGACCTCGCCCTCGGCTGATCAACTTGCTGGCTTGGTGCTAGGCTGCCGCCTAGGGACGCCTCTGGGCGTCAATCTCTGGATTCGCCGATTATAACTCCCAACGGCCCTCGCGCGATCTATTGGTCCCCTCTGCACGTCTCGGCGCGAGGCCTACTGGGAAATGTAGTTCTGACTTCCCGGCGCGGGTCCGCTGCAACCCTGCAGGAGATGACTACTGTTGTGTAGGGCACGCCCCGTAACTTTGGAGACTTGGTAGAGGGTGCAAGCTTTTTCAGAATGGGAACCAGGGAGGACGCCAGGATTCAGTCCTCTACAGCGGACTCTTCGAGGTCCCCAGTGTCCTGTGTAATAAGTTCAGACTGGGTTTTTTCAACCCTGCACTTCCCTCCAGTTATGAATTTTCGCCAAGACCAGTTTTCCAAGTGAAGAAGACCTGCCAGAAAGTCTGGAACGCTAGGGTCGACCCCAGAACCCCAGTCTCGGGCCCAGGGCCCAAACCTCGCCCCCGTAGCTTATCCTTAGCTGTGGCTCCCCCCGTGGGAACTAGGACCAGCTGGCCGGAAGCGCCAAACTGCGTCTCTGTCCAAGCCCTGGGGATCAATCAGGCCGAGGAGTTAATTATGTAATGAGGGGGCAGGGGGTCGGGGCTAATGAAGTCGCCCAAGGAGGAGGGGGGAGGGTACCCAGGTATCCGGCCCCCTCTCGGATCCCTTCGAGGCCCCAGGGATCTTCACTCCAGTCCACCTCCAGGGCCCCAAAGAGGGGAGGGGCTGTGAGCTGGGTCTGCAAGGGGCTGAGCTGTGAGCTATAAAGGAGCATCTCTCAGTACTTGGGGACTCCAGGCAGCGTGACCTGAGAGGCCAGCAGGACTACAACATGTACCATCCTCGAGAGTTGTACCCATCCCTGGGGACCGGTTACCGTCTGGGGACCCCCCAGTCTGGGGCTGACTCCAGCTTTCCTACTGCCTTGGCAGAGGGCTATCGATATCCGGGTGAGCTGTGGGACCAGCTCGTGGCTAGAGGGATTGGGGGGTGTCACCCTGGGCTGTCTCTTCATTCTTCCCACATCTGCAGATCTAGACACCCCCAAACTGGATTGCTACCTCTCTGGGATTGAAACTGCGCCACGCACTCTGGCTGCACCCCCACCTCTGCCCCTTCTGCCCCCCACCCTGGGCACTGAGCCAGCCCTGCCAACTGCAGAGGCCCTTCACTCGCTCCCTGGGGTCATCTTGAGCCTGGAGAACCAGGAGTTGTGGAAGGAGTTCAGCGCTGTGGGGACAGAGATGATCATCACCAAAGCTGGCAGGTGAGGGCTGGCCAAGTCAGAGTTTGCGCCAGCATCTCAGGAAAGGCATAGTTCTTGGGATGGGGTAGGTTTTGGGGTTTCTTTGGGACTAGAGCTTTGCCAAAATCTGGTCACTACTGCCTGGGAAACTGGTTACTCTCTGGATGGAATCAGGAGTCATTCTGTGGCAAGGGTCAAGAGTCAGTCTGTGGAGTCTGTGACTGGGTTTAGGGGCCAGTCTATCAAGGGTCATAGGTCAGTGTATACCAGAGTCAGGAAATCTAACTGGGGTTATAGATTAGTGGATGGCCTAGATCAGGGGTCAGTCTGTGGCTGGAATCTGGGTTCAAACTGAGTGGGGTCAAGGTTCAAGAAGTGGTCAGCATCAGGGAAATCTGGCCAGGATCAGAGGTCAGTGTATGACTTGAATAGGAATCAGTATGTGACTAGGTCCAGGCCCATCCTAGTGGCAAGGACATAGTGTGTGGCCTGTAGCAAGGACTTTATCTATGGTCAGAGCTCAGTCCCTAGCACAGCAAATTCTCTGCCCCACTGAAGGCAAGGCCTTTGGGGGGGGGGTTGCTAGAGATTGAACCCATGACTGCTCTACCACTAAACTACATCCCCAGCCATATACATTTATTATTATTAATTATTAAGACAGGGTCTTGCTAAATTGCCCAGATGGGACTTGAACTTGTAGTCTTCTTGCTTCTTCCTTGCAGTACTGGGATTACAGACATCCCAGCTCAGGGCCTATTTTTTTCTGAATGAAACTTGATTAACAGTTGCAAAGGTAAAGTGAGGGGGCCAGGATAGGGTACAAGAGGTTCCTAGCAAGATTTCAGGGAGAAAAATTAGTCACTATACTGCTTTTGCAAATAGTTTGAGGAGCTAGGAGTCAGGAGCTTGGCTCTGCTCGTCATGGGTTGTATGACCCCAGTCAGATTCCCTAACCTGCTTGTTCTATTTCTCCATCTGTGGAATGGAATTAGAAGCCCTCCCGCTCTAAGCTTCTGCCCTTTGGGTTCTAATTCCACCTTCCTGATGTTTCTCTGGCAGAACATGTTGCCAGCTCCGTTGCTGGTGCTGAGCCTACCTCTGGCCAGTGTCGCTCCAGGCCTCTCCCCTCCCTCCCTGTGCAGACGCATGTTCCCTGCTTGCCGAGTGTCAGTTACTGGCCTGGACCCCGAGGCCCGTTACCTGTTTCTTCTGGACGTGGTGCCAGTGGATGGGGCGCGCTATCGCTGGCAAGGCAGGCGCTGGGAGCCCAGCGGTAAGGCAGAGCCCCGCCTACCTGACCGAGTCTACATCCACCCTGACTCTCCCGCCACCGGTGCCCACTGGATGCGGCAGCCTGTGTCCTTCCATCGTGTCAAACTCACCAACAGCACACTGGACCCCCACGGCCATGTGAGGCCCAGGCTGGGGCCCCAGGAGAGAGGTTGGGATGGGACTGGGAAGGCTAAGGTTGGGGGTTAGGGCAGGGAATCACCCCACTTCTTCCCTCCCAGCTGATCTTGCACTCCATGCACAAGTACCAGCCCCGCATACACCTGGTGCGGGCTGCCCAACTCTGCAGCCAGCACTGGGGAGGCATGGCCTCCTTTCACTTTCCCGAGACCACATTCATCTCCGTGACAGCCTACCAGAACCCACGGGTGAGTGACTGTGCTTGAGGGGGTGGCAGTGCCCTACCCGGGCCACAGTTGCTTTGACCTGGTGTTCTGTCCCCAGATCACACAACTGAAGATTGCAGCTAACCCCTTTGCTAAAGGCTTCCGGGAGAATGGCAGAAACTGTAAGAGGTGGGCCTTTCATTCATGTATTCATTCACTCAACAGATGTTTACTAATTGGTCCCTGTGTGCCAGCCAATGTGCTGGGTACCAGGAACATGACAGTCAGTGAAAGCATTTATTTACTCATTAACTCAACGAGTACTTGTTTACTGTTTAGTACCTGCCGTGTGCCAGGCACCATTCTAGGCACTGGAGATGTGTTGGTGAAGAAAGCAAAGTAATGCTCAACATGTTCTCATGGAACTGGGGAAAGTGGACAAGTGAACGAGAATAACATATTTAGGGACAAGTTCTAAAGTCTGGAGAGCATAGCACCTGTCTGGCAAGTGCGAAGTCCTGAGTTTGATTCCAGTACCCCCCACCAATAAAATAAATAAGTGGAGAAATAAAGAGGGTTATGTACACCTGTAATCCCAGCACCTGGAGGCTGAGGCAGGAGGATAGCAAGTCTGAGGCCATCCTGGGCTACATAGTGAGTTCAAGGCTAGGCTGAACTATGTAGCGAGACCTTGTCTCACAAAACGAAAGCAGTAACAAAACAAAACAAAACAAAACAAAAAACAAAAGGAAGGAGAGGAAGGACTGGACGCAATGTTAGATAATGACCTAGAAAGGCTTCCTTGAGGACATTTGAGAAGGGAGGGAGCCATGTGGCTAGCTGGGGGAAATCATGCTAGGGAGTAAAACTGCAATGTTCAAGGGCCCTGAGGCATGTGTTTGTCGAGTGTGGAGTGAGGCTGGAGTGAGGCAAGTCAGAGAGGTAATGGGAAGCTAGAGTATGCTGGGCAGCAAAGGCCTAGCAAAAACTTAGGCCCCTCAGAACTGTCCCCTGCCTTTGGGGAGCTTGAAATCTGTCAGAGGAAAGTAGATGTGAACCACAGTATCACTGGTCACATGGAAAAGTGGGACTGTGGTAAATGCCATGAGGTAGGGTGAATGGCAGTGTTGGAGGTTGGGAGGTCTTTCTTGAGGGTGTAAGAAGGAGGGCTGGGGCTATAGTTCAGTGGCACAGCACCTGCCTGGCAATCACAAGGTCCTGAGTTCAATTCCTGGTACCAACAAAAAAAAACTTCCCTGGAAAGAAGGTATAGAGGGGAAAGAAGCTTCTAGACAGAGTCAAAAGGCAGCTCATGGGATGGGGTGGAGGGTGATGGGCTTCAGAAGAGTTCAGCTGATAGCAAATGTAGTAGGAAAGCATGGAGAAGTGCAAGTGGGGAATAAATTCCAGACCTGCTGCCTTCTAATTGCTTAATTATCTAGGCTTTAGTTTCTTCATCTGTAAAATGGGTATAATAATGACAGCTAGGGCCAGGGATATAGCTCAGTGGCACAGTTCCTGCCTGGCAAGCATAAGGTCCTCAGTTCGATTCCTAGTACAAAAATAAAACAAAAACAAAAAATAATGACACCTACCTGATAGGGTCCGTGGGAGGGTGAAATGCCTGGCACCTGGTTAAGTACTATAAGTACCACTATCATCACCATTACCATCATCATCATGACCACTGCTGTTCCCCAGGGAGCGAGATGCCCGTGTGAAGAGGAAACTTCGGAGCTCAGACCCAGTAGCCACAGAGGCCTATGGGAGTGGAGGTAAGTCCCAATGGTGATGGGGCCAGGCCTGAGACACTGATCCTCCTTAGACCAAACTATCTTGTCTCCCCAGATACACCAGGGGGTCCCTGTGACTCCACTCTGGGAGGGGACATTCGTGAGTCAGATCCAGCGCAGGCCCCAACTCCTCGAGAAGCTGCCCCTGCCCCAGCTCCTCTTTGTAGTGGCCCTAGTGCTGAGGCCTACCTCCTGCACCCTGCAGCTTTCCATGGGGCCCCAGGTCACCTACCAACCAGGTGAGTGGGGTAGGGGGACAAGGCTGGGCTGCTCCCTGAAGGTAACAGGGGTCCCATTTTGACACATCTGTTTCTACTTCAGGAACCCCAGTTTCTCAGAGGCTCCAGACTCAGGGCGCCCAGCCCCCTATACAGCGGCTTTCTTGGAGCTGCAGCCTGGAGCAGGGAACTCAGGCTACCCAGCTGCTCCACCTGCTGCATCCTTTGCCCCACACTTGCTGCAGGGGGGTCCCTTCCCCCTACCATATCCAGGGCCTGGGGGTTACCTGGATGTGGGCTCCAAGTCTCTGTACTGAGCTGTCATAGGGCCACTGTGCCTCCACTTTTCATCACAAACCTCCCATTCCCTCCCCCCAGCCCTGTAGCCCCCTCATTCCATGGCCCCATCCCCCCACACCAAATGGCTGCCTTAAGCCTGCTCCCCCCCCCCTTCACACCTTGATTTCACTCCCACCCTCCTCTGGCTTCAAAGCTCAGGCAAGGCAGCTGGGAGTCCAGCTGGGGC
>PVJX010004140.1:33392-50072 GCA_004027295.1 Dolichotis patagonum | reverse complement strand
GCGCAAGCCATACCAGTTTGTTTTCAGGACCACAGCATTTTTGTTAATAAAACTGAAAAACGAATCAGCGCTCAGGAAACATTGGGCTCATGATGTTGATCCTGGGAAGGGGCCAGCGGGCTGGGGCAAGGCTTTATAGGGCGATCTAGGATGAATGAGAACTGTCAGGTTCCAGCTGCCTGACCTTGCGCTCACCCATCAACCTTCAACCTGGTCTGGGCTGGCTTCTCCAGGAAAATGGGATCTGAAAACACTAGGTGTTTTGAGAATTGAGGCTGCCCTTGAGGACCTGGCCTCTACCCAGTCCTGAGGAGGTCTGTAGGGAGTGGCCTCACAGTCCTCACAGGACTGGGGCTGAGGCAGTCCAAGTTATCCCACCCAGCTGCCAGGCCAGTGCCTCTGCCCATCCCCAACCAAGTCTGACACAAGCCTGAATATCATTTTTCTTCTTTTATTAGAATTTTTTTCCTTTTTTTCCTCAAAACTTTTATCTAAAAACAAAAAAAAAAGGAAAAAAGAAAACAAAAAATCACTGGAAACTTCATGGGGAGTGTGGAAAAAGGAGAGGAGGAGCATAGTATGAAGGCTCCATTCTCTCCGGAGAAAGTCCTCACCCTTGAAATGCCCTCTGGAGGGAAAGCCAGCTGGGGACAGCCCCTCCATCCCCAGCATCTGAAGAGAGGGCAGAGTCACAGTGGTCCAAGGGCCAGAGAGGTTGGGAGGGGCAGGGGCCGAGGGGTCACAGGAAGTAATCGGCCACAGGTTTCTTGGAGGGGATGCCCCGTGTCTCCTGGGGAGCAGCCTCAAAAATGATGAAGTCTTTCTGGAGATGCTCATCCAACTCCAAGATGGCTGCTACATTTCCACAGCTGGAGGAGGAGGGCAGCAGATTTAGGGACAGGTCTGCCTAGATCCCCAGCCCAACCTCCTGGCCCCACCAGCTCACCGATAGCAGTAGTTGGGTGCTGACCACACAGTGAGCACCGTCTCGTTGAAGTGCCACTTATAACCCTCCATTACTAGTTGGTGGGCACGGCAGATCATGTCAATGTCATTGGCTGCATTGAACTGGGCCACCACATCACTGCCAAATAGGTAGCCAGCCCCTCGGGGGCTCACACCCCAGCCTGTCGTGTCTGAAGCAGATAAAGGAGAGAGAAAGCAGGACCCCACTGGTTATGCTCCAGGAGATTCTGGGGCACAGGGTGAAAAGAGGCCTATCACACATCAGCAGGATCAGGTGTGAAGAAGACTGTCCTGGTCAAACAGGGGTGTGAGGTCAACGTATGCCAGTGATGGGGAACCTTTTAGAGACAAAGAGTCCAACCAATCCAATCCAAAACCCACTTATTTATTGTAGTGTCAATGTTGCAATTAAACCTGAATATTGAGGTTTTAGTTTCGGAAAAGAAACAAAACAAAACCAAAACCAAACAAAACTCATACACATTAACATCTTTGGCCTTAAAAATCAAACATTCACCATAATAGGTTTGCTACAACTGCAGTCTGCCATAACAAAGCACTGGAATGGCAGTGATGGAGGGGGAGGTGATGCCCGGGACTAGTACTCAGGAGACAAGGATTTAAATCTCAGCTCTGATCTATACTAGAAGGTAATCCCACAGAATAATCCCCAGGTATCATTTTGGGCACCTGACCTCTGAAGAAGTACTATTGGGCTCTGAATCTCTTCTCCATGCAACAAGCCAGTAATTCTGTCCCAAGAAACCCTAGAGCCAGGACCAGCATCCTGCCACTGCCACTTCTGTGCTCTAAAGGATAGCCAGTGTGGACCAGCCCTGCCCTGTTCCTTCCCAAACTGTCAGGGACAGTTAGAATTTTAATCAGTCCTAAATCAGTGTGGCCCTGCCCTGACCCACCTACCCGCCTTTACCTTCAGGGTCGGACCAGAGGAGGTCACACATGGGCCCATCGTGAGGCACCTCTTGCTTTCGGTCAATCGTCCGGATCTGGTCCAGGGTCTGGATGGAGGGGGAGAGGCCTCCGTGCACACAGAAGATCTAGAAGACAGCACAAGGCCAAGCGGAAGGGAGGCAGAGGCCCAGAGCCTCTCCTGTCCCTCCACCCAAGAAGTCCTGTGGCCACCCTACCTTGCCATCAATAATGGCTGACAGGCTGAGGTAGTCAAAGATCTCAGTGCAGTAGCGCCACACAGTCACGGAGCCATATTTGCGCAGACACTCATCATAAAAGCCATAGACTTGGGTGATCTGGCGGCTTTCATGGTTACCCCGGATAAGGGTGATACGGTCAGGATATCGAACCTGGGGGTCAGTCCACAAGCCAGTGCTGAGGGTTGGGCTATTTCCCCTATTGCCCTCCCAACCCCTCCACCACCTCACATCTGTCAGTCTCAGTCCTTGTAACTACTGTCCCAGCCCAGACTCATTACCTCCTGCCTGAATCAAGCTGTGCCACTTGCCTTACAGGCTCCCAGTGCCACCACAGGAAATAAACCTTGTCCTCAACCCTAAACCGCCAGACACAGACTCAAGTCCTCACATTCGTGGCCCTCTCTACCCCATCTCCAATGCATGCTGCATCCAGCAGAAACCACAACTGCCCCTTCCTGAATACAGCAAGTCTATTTGTGCTCTCTAGCAGGACCTGCCCTGCTGGTCTTCCTGTCCCTAGGACAAGGTACTGGTCTCATATAGCACAGCTTCAAAGCAGGGGTCAGAGGAGGGTGGCCCGCTGTGGCCCAGGAGCAGCCTCCAGAGGCCAGGAGTTCCCACCTTCAACGCCAGCAGCAGGAGGAAGGTTTCCACGCTGTAGAAACCACGGTCTACAAAGTCTCCCATGAAGAGGTAGTTGGTCTCAGGGACATCGCCACCCACCTGTGGGAGGGAGACAGTTCTGCTTGGTCCTCAAAAGCCCCCTCCCTACTGCAGGTTGCCCATGTCCCCATCCAGCTGAGACCTTTCTTTCACAAAGGCCCACCCAAATGAGGCCTCCTGCCCCCTCCGTGCCCACCAAGTGGGTCTCCCGGTCACCTTGGGTCACGTTCACTTCCATGTGCTTCCCCACACTCACTCTGAACAGTTCCTTGAGGTCATAGAATTGTCCATGGATGTCACCACATACCTGGGAAGCCGGAAGGTGGGTTGGCACTTAGAGTAGACAAAGGCATAGCCTCTCTGTTCCCAGCAGCTAGCTTTCGAGAGCCTCATAGTTCTGGCCATGCTGTTATGTCTCAGATTCAAGTCTACTTCCCCACTTCAAGTTAGCCTGCTCTGGCATCACCCGCCATTCCACAGAGCCAACTACTCTGGACAAGAACCAGAATGAAATCTTTCCAGAGACTGATATCTCTTGGGGGCCCTGGCCCCCTCTCCCTGCTGCCCTCAAGGTATGTAGAACAGTTACTGAAACAAAGCCACTAAGCTTCCCATTTCTTTCAGTGTAGATGCGGGAGGTGTCAGAAGTAAGGGGATTTCTGGCTTCCTGGAATAAGATGTAGATAAGTGGGGCCAGTAAGGGGAAGCCCACGTGCCTAAAGACCAAGCCAGGCTCTGCCGGGGCAAACAGTACTCACTGTGACTGGCGAGTCCACCCTCTGCACGTTACTCTCTTCTACCAAGATCTCTCTGGAGACAGGAGAAGACCAGGGTCACCACAGCCAGGCCAGCCTAGCCCTATTCCTGACCTCCTCTGAGGGTGAGGGGAGGACATGAGGTGGTCCTTGAACCTCCAGGGACAGAAGGGAGGTGTACAATTTCCCTAGGACTGGCTGACCACAGCCCTGTACCCCTTGACACCCTTCCATAGCTCCGTGCTGCCAAAGAGACAAAGTCCCAGCCCTCCTGAGTAGGCTGTGACTTTTCCAGCCTTAACACTCCTTGCTGTTCCCTCTCGTGTGTCCAGCACTTACTCTGGAAACATAGCTGTTTCTCTCCACAACACAGCCTGGTGGTCCCTGACTATTCCTTAGCTGAGGTCTGACATCACTCTACAATCACAGGGTCCTTCTTACGAAGTGTCCAAAGGCAGGGGTGAAGGGCCTGGGCAGGCCAACCTCAGAGAGAGACATCTTCAAAGAAAGATGTGCTGTTCCCATCCTCTCAACATTAACATGTTCTCACTGGCTTGAGCCACTGATGGTACAAAGAGATCTAATCATTTTTATTGGTCTTTTTACTAATAAAATTAGTACAAGCTGCCCAAAGGGGACAGTCATGCATGTATCTGTGGTTCAAGCCAGTGGGAATGTAACACATTCAAATCAGAGCTGCCTGGCACCGAGACACACGATGTGATGTATACCTGTTATGAACATGTTAAAGACAGTAATGCAGTGGGCTTTAAAGACAGTAATGCAGTGGGCATGTGGCTCAAGGGTAGAGAACATGCCTAGAAACAGTAAAGATTTTACTGTTCTTTTTCCTTGAGGTGCTGCCTTATGCATATGTGAGTAAGCATGTGATAAAATCACTGGGCCACCTACAGGTACTCAATTTAAGCAGGACTGCATTTCCACCTTTTGCCCGATAGTTATCGAAACAATGAACACTAGCATTCAGCCCACATGCTATGAGTGTATTAGGAGCTTTGCACAGGCAGATGAGGCTAAATAGCCACTCTCAAGGGCAGGAATTCCAGTGTCCTCCAAGGCAGATGAGGAGGCCAAAGCACAGGATGTTACTGGCTTGGCCATAATCACAAAAGTGGGATTTGAACCAGGGTAGCTTGGTTCCAAGGTTTGACCCTCTCTTTTGGGTTGGATGGGACGTCTACCTCTTTATGAAGCTACTGAGATGGAAGAGGACTCCAGGCCTCTCCTAAGCCCACCCTCTTTCAGCTAGTCCCTCTCTGTAGACTGTGAGTTTTCTGAGGTCAAGGAACAGGAAGATCCATCTATGTCTCTTGGGGTATTTTTTATGACAAAGGAACACAGGGGAGGTATGCCTTAACTTCCGTAAAGAGGAAGAGGCACCAGTGGTGATCCAGAAGGTCACAACAGCAATTAGGCTCTGCCCCTTGTACTGCATCTTGTGGTGACCACACTTCCACAACTACTTATCAGGACCCTTCCAAAAGAGTAGGAGGGTCTTTTCATTCTTCATACCTAACACATAAAAAAAACTGAGGCTTAGAGAAAAGTGGTAGAATCAAGGTCCCACAGCTGGACAGTGGCTGAATTAGAACTTGGGAGTCCACCTTCCTGGGTTTACCCTAGTCCCTTTTATAGGCCCTGAGGCAAAACCTGAAACTCAGTAAGGCCATATCCAGTGCCCTTCTTCTTTGCAAAACTCCACTTTAGTGGAGCCATGTGTGGTCTGCTACCCACTGGTCTTGGTCTCTACTGCTCTTCCCATCCCTCGTGGAATGCCCTTCTTCACTGGCTCCGGCCAACAGCTAACCAAATTATCTTCATCCTTCATTCTCTCAGAAGCCTTTCCTGATGGCTTTAGCCCATGCTATCACTGTCCTTTCTACACAATAATACCATCACTAGCTAGTGACTGTCAAGCACCTACACTGTGCCAAAGCACCAAGCTAGTACGTTCACCTCAAGCACCAATTCACTGAACGAATTTTTGCAATCCCTTATTAAGCATGATTATCTTCATTTTACAAAAAAATTGAGGGGCCGGGGGTTTAGCTCAGCGGTGTAAGCGCCTGCCTGGCAAACCCGAGGTCTTGAGTTCAATCCCCGGTACCAAAAAAAAAAAAAAAAAAAAAAAAAAAAAAAAAAAAAAGGAAATTGAGCGCCCAACATTAGCACAGCAAAGCTCAGAATCAAACCTAGCGTCAACACATCCCAAAACATGGACTCAACCATGTCATCATTCTACTTCTGACAGATCTCTGAGTTGGGCCTCTCTCCTCCACACCATTGTTAACTCTAGCTTATTTTCTGTGATTTCTCAGGCTCTCATAGCCACACAGCTCATGCGTGATCCAATACCACTATCTTTTACTACGGCCTGAAAAAGGTCAGGACATGGAGAAATGGCTTCAGACTTGCTGGTAATTGAACACGTTAAAATGGTAACAAAGCCATCTCCCTTTAAAAATTGTTGAGAGTAAGGTAATTTTTAAAAGCACAAAATCTTCGGCTTTTCTCCTTAGACTTTACTCTTGATGACACTTCATTTTACCACCTCGAGGTTCTTCAGGGGCTATCCCAGAGTTCAGACCCTCCATAAAGCCTCTCCCCATCCCTGGTGGATTTGTTTCCCTGAGTTCACTAAGTACTTTCCGTAATACTCTCACTGGAAACACATGTAATACTTTTAAGGCGGCTATAGGTACTTTTTGCCAAACAGAATAGTTTTTCCGGACGGTATCGGCCCTATTCTGCTCATCTCCAGAATAGGGCAAGCCCAAAGTTCTCACCTGGGCTTGCCCCAGGCCGGAACCCTGGGCGGTGGCCTGGCCTCCCTTCCCCGAGGTTACCAGGCTCACCTGGCCTTAGCACACAAGGCCTTGACTTCGCTCTCCTTGATGAGTTCGCAGCGCCGCAGCTGCTCAATCTGCCGGTCCAGGTCGCTGATCTCCGCCATGGCCCAGCCCCCCGCGCGGGTCAGAGCTGGGGCCGTCGCCCCCTCCGCACCGCACAGGGGTCTCCTAAGACAGGCGAAGACAAGCCCGCAGGTCAATGTCCGTGCCGGACGCAGAGGGGAGACTGGACGCTGGGGCTGGCCTGTCCCCCTTCCCCGACTCCCCTCACACTGGCCTCCAGACCCCCAGCGCCCCACTGCCCTGGTCGCACTGATCGCTAACTCCCGTCGGTCCTTGCCGCCCCGCGATAAGGACGGTAGCCTAGAAGGGTCTCAGGATATTACCGCCGCTGCGACTCCGGCTCGGGCTCTCGGACTGCCTGCCTCCCTCCTTCCCTCTGCTTGGGCCGCCGCCACCGCCACTTCTACTTCCGGCCCCGCCGCGGAAGCAGAGGCTGCCCAGTGCCGCCGCGCGCCGGATATGGCGTCACACACACTCCGCCCTCTCCCCTCGCCGCGCCCTGAACTCGGCCTCCAGAGGCTAAGAATAGGAACGCGGAAGGGGCCGGAAGTCAGCGACTGATGGGGAGATGTGAGGGCTGCTGGAGACTCAGAACGGACTCCTCTGTTTCAGTTAGAGAAACGAAAGGAAGCTGGGCTCGGGTTAGGCTTTGTCACTTCATGTTACACATTGTGTGCGTATGCGTGTGCGTGCGTGTTTGACTGTTTTAGTGTTCCTCACTGGCTACAATCCTGACGAGTACAACTTTGTGAACATTTACACTTTTTTTTTTTTTTTTTTTTTTGGTACTGGGGATAGAACTCACGACCTTCTGCTTGCCAGGCAGGCGCTTAAGCCACTGAGCTAAACCCCCAGCCCCTGACGAGTACAACTTCGTCGTTCAGTGTTGCAGTTGTACTTAAGACGCCTGGTACTGTGGACATTCATAAATATTTGCTCAGTGGATGAAGAAATCCCAGCCCAAATCTCTTCCCACGGCCCCCAGGAAATATTTGCAAGGGAGGACCTCAGAAGCTAGGGGTGGAAAGAAGCCCACACTTTATCACATCAAGCCTGTGCCTGTCAGTGACCCCCTTGATTCCAGAATGGTCCCCCTAAATCCTCTCGGTAGCTTTGTATTGCCCTGAGTTTTGCTCCCTTTTTACGAAGAAACTGGCTCAGAGAGATTTTTTATGCTTGCATAGCTAAAAATTTGGGAGCTTGAACATGATTATTTCTAATCCTTCCCCCTCTCTCTGTTCTCCATCTCTTGGTACCCTAGGAGTTTAAGTTTGAAATTTGAAGTAAGATAAGTGCCTGCAGGGCAAGCACGACGTCATGAGTTCGATCCCTGGTACACCAACCCCCCAAAAAAAATAATTGAAGGAAAGCAGTGTTCTCAGTTCTAGTTTTCTCATTTCTGAAATTCAGAGTGTCATAAAATTAAGACCAACACTTCCCAAACTGGCATTTTAAGTCCTCTGCTTCCCTAGTCTTGTTGCAGGCAGGACATACTATGATCTTTAGTCTTTCCAGTCTGCCTTTGCACATTATGCTCTTTTGAAATGTCCTTTTGCCACCTGCTTCTGGCCCTAAATTTGCTTTGCTTTATTTCATATTTTCATTTCCGGGTTGAGTAAGGCAAGGCAGAGAAGTAAAGCCAGAAATTGGAGAAGTACTAGAAATTTTATTTCTCCAGTGCTGGGGATGGAACCCAGGTCTTGGCTAATACTAGGCAAAAGTTCTACTGGTACAAATCCTGCCCAGATTTTGGTTCTGGTAGTAGGTAGTAGACACAATGTGCAGAGAAAAGTTTCTAAACCTCAAACTAAACTCTGTGAATCACTGTGGGGATTCTATCCTGTAGGCCCAAAGAGCTCAGAAAAGTCAAAGATTTTTTTGTTGAGGGGAGCTCATAACAGAAAGAGGCCATACCAGCAAAGGATGGATGGAGGTGAGATTGGAGGAAACTTGGGAAATAAGATCAATCAGTTCCCTAGTTTTGGCTAGAATCTGCAACAAATCCAGCACAGGATTTGAAAGGGTTCAAGGTACAGCTAAGTGTTAGTCCTTCCTTCTGATTTCGTGGCATGGAACAGCTATAGAGACTGTTTTCTTTGCAGTGCTGGGAACTGAACCTAGACTTCATGATAGGCAAGAATAGTGTACTCAAGTACATCCCTAGCCCAGAAGCTCACTTCTTCACCTGGACCTTGAGCTCCATAGTTGAGCTTTCTGTACCTTCACACAGGGAGGTATAGGAAACAGCTCCAAGTTCTTTAAGGGATTCCTCAACCCAAAGAGGACAAAGACTTTTCTAATCCCATCTTCTGTTACAGTGAAGAAACACGAAGCTCAACAGCATAAATTAAGGAGATATGCATTAAATATCCTATTCCAAGAAGGAATGCAGTGTTGGGCAAGATAACCTTCATTAGGAGTAATACCATCTACTCCTACAGAATACTTATTATGTTGCCTGGCTTAGGAAAGGACACCTTTTTTTTGAGACAGGGTCTCACTGTGTAGCCCAGATTGGCCTCAAACTCACATTGATCCTCCTTCTCAGCTTCCCAAGGCATGTGCCACCTCACCTGATCAGAAAGGTCAATTTTTATAGTGGCAGCTGTTTTTGTCATGAGGGCCTTCAGCACTCTTGGGTTTAGGGACTAAAACCGAGGCTGACAGCTGAGCATGGTAATCCCAATTGCTCGTGAGGCTGAGGCAAAAGGACTGCAGGCTTGATAACAGCCTTAGCTACATGGCATTATCAAGGCCAGTATGGACTACTGAGACGTTTCAAAAGTACAGCCAAGGCTGCAGCCTCCTAAGACCTGTGCCTTCCACACTTGGATTCTCCATGATGAGTGTCCTCAGATGCAGCTAGGAGACACTAGACTACAAGAAAATGTTGCTAGTTGTAGTGGTGCACACCTGCAATTCTAGCACTTGGGAAGCTGAGGCAGGAATGACGTTTGAGGTCAATGTGAACTATATAGTGAGAGCCTACTTGAAAAAAAAAAACCCACATATATCACTGTATCTCAGAAACTTTCTCAGAGCCCTGGGCAAATAAGCCCAGACCCTTTTACCCATTTCCTGCCAGGTAAGAGCAATATAAAACAAGAGCTCTTTCCTCTTTTTGGGCTCAGTTACCTTCTCAGGCCCACCTCTGCCCTACACGCCACAAGATACACGCATCAGACCCCCTTAAATAGTTGTTTATTGGCAGTGGGATGGAAGGAGTGCTGGAGTTAGCGCACACAGACAACACCACACACCGAGGTCACAAGGGAGGCAAGAGTGATGGGAAAGCTTGGAGCCCCAATGAGGCCCTTTTTTCAAGAATGTCGGTGGTACGGGGGCCTGGAGTGTTTCGGGGGCAGCCTCAGAACACCTCAGCTTAGTAGGCATGGTTAGAGATGAAGAGGGACTCACTGGCTGCAGCCCCAGCATGACCACTTGGAGTGTACTTTCCTTGACAGGCGAGGCTGTTGGCCTAAGAAGAAGAGGGGCCAGAGTGAGGTCTCTTCTCTTGAGTCACCCCCACTTCCCCATTCCCTGCCACATTTTGCTGTCCTTACCAGGGCTCGCTTGATGTATTCCTCCTGAGCAGCCTTCAGGTTCTCTTTCTTTCCGCCCCAGGCCTTTAGTGCAGAAGCCTGCAAGGCCCGACCGTAGGAGAAGGTCAGGGCCCATGGCTTCAGGAGGGGACACTTGTTGATGGCGTTGAGGTTGATGGATGCCTCCTCCTCACTCTGTCCTCCAGACAGGAAGGTAATCCCTGCAGAACAGCGGGTAAGACAAGAAAAGGCCTTTAGTTGAGACCCAGGGGTCTGTGAGGAACCTAAGCAGCTGCCTTTGAAAGCAAACCGGTGAGGCTCCAGGGATGTGGGATCAATTCATCTACCTCTTGGGGGGGGGGGCTCACCAGTGACAGCGGGGGGCACTGTGCGGCGCAGCGCTGTGACAGTCGCCATTGCAATCTCCTCATGGGAATACTTATGGGTACAGGCATGGCCTGCAGTGACCATGTTGGGCTTCAGCAAGGTGCCTTCCAGGTAGACATGGTGGTCACTCAGAGCCTTGTAGACAGCAGCAAGCACCTAGAGTAGGACAGGGTCAAAATGGGATGGGTGTTGGAAGACAAGTATTGGCCCAGAGCCAGGCCCAGCTGTCCACCTTACCACACTGCCCAGGTAGAAAGACATCCTACCTTCTCAGTCACATACTGACAGCGCTTCAAGTCATGGTCCCCATCAGGGAGAATCTCAGGCTCCACAATGGGCACAATGCCATTCTGTGTGGGGAGGGGCAAGGTAGTCATTAGATCTCCTCATCTGGAACCCCACAGCCATTACCCAAGATCTTATCTCAAGGATGAGGACTCATGGCTTCAAAGCTCTCGGTGGATTACTGGAGACAGGCATCTGCTCAGATCCACCCACACAATTCCCGCAGTATCCTCTCTAGACAAGCCTGGTGCTCAGTGGGTGTGGGAAAGGTAGGTTCCTGGGCAAATGGATGACAAGTGAGCCCACACTGGAACCAACCAGTGTTAAGTGGCCTAAAGGGGATCTGCAGCCCCACCTGCTGGCAGATGCTGGCATAACGAGCCAGAACGTTGGCATTTTCCATGATGGCAAGGGATGAGGGGGTGTGTTCTCCAATCTTCAGCACACAGCGCCACTTGGCAAAGTCAGCTCCATCCTTCTTGTACTGAGCACAGCGCTCAGACAGTCCATCCAGTCCTAAAGAGAAGACAAGCAACAGTGTGGGAGAGGGCACGAAGCTCTAATCTCTCTTGCACTCAAGTGGGCTCCACCAGGGGTGGGTCAGGATGTAGGGAAAGGACACAAACATGCTCACCTTGGGTGGTGGTCTCGCCATTTGTTCCCGCCAGTGGCACCACGCCCTTGTCTACCTGTTGGGGTGGATAAAGACAATGATCTCTAGCACCCTTTTCTTCTCTAGACCTCCTTTCCCTAGCTTCCCATAACCTTTCACGGTTTACAAATATACAAATTTTTGAGAGAGGGTCTCACTATGTAGCTCAGATTGGCCTTGAACTCCCATGCCCAGCTGCAAATTCTGAACTTCTGGTCTTTTTCCTTTTCTAAAGAAGTTTTTAATTTGGGGGGGGGGTTATAACTGGGGATTTTGAGACAGTCTTCTAAATTGCTAAGTTGGGCTGAAGATATAGCTCAGTGGTGCAGCACCTGCCTGGCAAGTGAAGTCCTGAGTTCAATTCCCAATGCTCCTCCCACCCCAAAATCATTAAGTTGCCCAGGTTGGACTCAAATGTTTTTGATTCTTTTGTCTCAGCCTCCCAGAGTGCTGGGCATGCACCCTTATCTGGTTTTCCATTTGTCAAATGGAAAGATTTCCTGCCCTTAGAATTTGTATGGCTATTAAAAGAAATGCTGACCAGGGGTGTCCTTTAGGAATGAAGCATCTACCTAATACGAACATGCCCCTGGTTTTAATCCCAGCACCAAAAAAAGTGCCAAGTATTGATATCATAAATCAAGCTGACTCCACCCAAGTCTCTAGACCTCCAACAGTACTCATCCCCTGCCCATTTCTCTTCCTCAGATCCATCTCCAATCTTACATCGTGAGGCCTTGTCCTCTCACCTTGATGCCCACAACACCACCCTTGGATTTGATCACTTGGGGGAAAGGACGTCCATCGTCCGCCTTCTGGTAGAGCGTCTCGTGGAAGAGGATGACACCCCCAATGCAGGGATTCACACGGTCATCAGCAGTCAACAGCAGCTGGCGGTAGAAACGCCGGTTCTCTTCGGTGTTCTCAGTGCCAATAGACTGCAGCCGCTTGGCAATGCTTCCTGGAAGGGAGCATAATGGGAGAATAAGGGGATCAAGCCTGCCACTCCCAGCCCTATGCCCTCCTCCCACTCTTGTCTCCTGCCTGCACCGCACCAGTGGACTCATCTGCAGCCAGGATGCCCTTGCCCGGAGCCACAATGCGGTGGGCGATGTCAGATAGTTCTTTTTTCTGCTCCGGAGTCAGTGCTGGATATTGGTGGGGCATGGTGGTGGCAAGTTCCTGGGTGAGGAAGTGGATGAGGGAAGAGTGGTTAGCTGGGCCTCATGATGATCTCCCAGTGAACAGGGCCCTTTGCATGGAGGTCAGGGCAAATATTCCCTACCTCCCCTGCCCCTCGCCCAGCAGGTCCCTGGGTCCTTCCTATCCCCAGCTCTCCCTACACCCAATTTCCCTATACTAGGCCTGCCTCCTCCTGTACCTTTCCTAACTCTGTCTGCTGCTGGGTGTTGCCCAGCTGAGGGTGGGGTTGCCTACTGGCAACTGAGGGAAAGGAAAAAGCCAAAGCCAGAGACAGACGGGTCATGTTGAAGCTGAACCCTTCTGGCCTGCGCGTTGCCATGGGGTCACTTTGCCTAGAAACAAAACTGAATCGGAGTATTTTAGAATTTTAAGGTCACAAATAGGATAGAGGGCTCAATATCCTTACTCGAAAGGGCCCAGAGAAAAGCCTGTATTTTTAACCAAACAGTAATTCAGATCTGTGATTAGAAGCCAGATCTGACTACACCACTGGGATGTCCCAGTTTACCCAGGATCCCAAAGCTAGCTCAGCCTCCAAGGACACCCCAAGGTCGGGCTTCTCCCGCCCAAGGTGGGGGAAGGGCGTCAGGAAAAGAGGACTGGGGAAAGGTAGGAGAGCAACCAAAATCCCCGTAAAGGGCAGTGGGGCAAAAGCCTAACCCAGGTGCAGGGAAGGGTGACGACTGAATTCCCCCTGTTCACGCCAGGAAAAGGGATTTGGAGGTCAGGCAAATACCCCACCCCTTCTCTTGAAAAAACGTTCCTGACCGCAGGCTGCAGCTGTTGCACATTCAGAACCAAGCTCACAAATAGGGAAAGACACGGAAAGTGTTAATTGGTCATCAGGTGCCACACAGGGGTTTCTCCTCCTTGCCAGAGGCGTCCTCTCCGGGGGCTAACCCCCCCTCGCCGCCAGAGGAACCCTGGGATGGTATGCAAACTGGCCTGTGCCCCTCGCTGCCTCTTGGGACCTCTGTAGAGGCAAAGAACCCCTAATACTTTGCTCTTGGGGGTCGGTACAAAACGTGGCGGAGGGGGATGGTCCTCCATCTCACCCTGCTTCCTCCCCAGCCATGACTCAGCGCGGAGTGGCCGCGTTGCGCAGCAGACCCGGGTAGGCGGGCTGGAGAGGTAGAGAGGCGGGAAGTCGGGGCTGGGGGCTGGGTGGGTAGGCCACGACGGGACCGGACAGAGCGGGGGTGGGGGCTCCGCGCGGACGCCAGACCCGGCGCTGTCCCCCAGACCCTCCTCTACGGTCCCTGGCCCTCACACGTGGCTAGGAGCGCTCACCTGTCGCAGCAGGGGGTGGGCAGCGTGGTGCGGTGGTGGAGGGCGGCGGGCGGGCGAGCGGACTGAGGACGAACACGACGGTCGTCACTGGCAGCCCGTGCTCTGCGCGTTCCAAGAGGAACGCAGCCTATTCAGCTCGAGGGAGGCGGCGCAAGGGGCGGGTAGGAGGCGGAGGACCCGACCTTTTAAAGGCACCGCTCCGCCCTCCGAAGTTTTTCCCTTTGCCGGGCAACAGCGTCCAATTGCAAGCGAGGCCACCCCGAGATGCAAAGTTAGGAGGCGGCGCTTGGGGAGAGGGGGAACCCTGGCATCTACAACCGGATCCCTCTGCCGTTCCTCCCCCTCGTCGGACGTGACTCGAGCCACATCCCGCGGGTCGCGGGGCCTTCCGCCTCCCTAGCGCGTTCCCAACCCAACCCCCGCCAGGCGCACTCTGGAGTGCCGTGACTCAGCCGGAATTTCGGCATCGCAGAAACTGGAGATGGGGCGGTGTGGGGAAAGCGAGTGGAAGAGCTAGAGAGGTGAAGGCCAGCTTTCCCCTCCCGGGCCCGGCGTCTCGAGCAGCCCAAGCTTCCGGCCTATGCGACTGCAGCGAGTCGCGCTATCCGAACCCGCGTGGCCGGACGTCGGCCTGCCTCGCCATGGGTTGGGCTACACGGGGCGTGGAGCCGACCCTCCCGGTCCTAGCCGGAGCACGCGAGAGAGGAAAGAGAAGAGAAAATGCACTAGGAGCGGCCGCTGCTCAAGCGTTTCGCGATGCCTCCCCCGGGGGTGCACAGCCCAGCCCCGGCAGGTCCCTCCCCACCCACAGCGGCAGGAGGGCGGGGGCGGATTCCGAAGGGGAAGCCAGCCGGGCCTCGCAGGCTACGCGCTCTCGGTCTGGATCCGCCGGGGACCGGCCCGCTGTCACCCGCCGCCAGCGGAAACCACACTGCGGGTATTGGCCGGCTAGGGATGGTGGGGCCACAGTCCCTGCTAACGTCTTCCCTGGATCTAACTTCTTCAAAATAACATCCGTTCCCGAGCCGATTCGCCTCCCGGGTACTTTGCGGGCCTCCCGTTCAGTCTGGCCAGCTCTTCCCTCCTCAGCCGGATCCCTTGGCCCAACCCATCCCGTGCGCCGGGCGAGCGGCCCACCTGCGGCGAGGCTGAAGGAGCGGCAAAGCGTGGTCGGCAGCGAGTGAGCCCGGCGCACCCGGACTGGGTTATAAGGCGGCTCCCGCCCTCCCCCGCACCAGCGTTCCCGACCTTCTCGGTAACCCTTGCCCTTTCCCCGCCACGGATCCCCCATTAGAGAACTATATTTAGGGAAACCTGAAGCCCCTGACATTCATGCCAGCGGTGGCCCGTGTGGGGGAAGGAGAAGGAAGGCTGGAGTCTATGGGGAGGAGGGCCGCTGCCCACTCACCGGCGCTTCAGCAAAAATTTCTTCCTTGAGAATTCAGATTGAGGCTGCTGGTTGTCAAGAGCAACAAATCCTTGAACAGGGATCTGTGGGAAGGGAAAGGAATACAGGGAGTTGTAAGGGGTGGTCCTTCCTGCCTCCTCTGTTTCCCTTCTCCCCTGACTGACCAGGATTTTTGGAGGGAGCGCAGATAGAGGCGGACACTCACCTCCTAAAATAACCAAGAATCCATGACAGGGTGCTGCGGTTGGGCACCCCTAAATCCTGATGCTCAAGGCTAGCTGAGTTCCTTGATGCAGGCTGTGGTGAGCAGTGCTGCCCACCCTCACCTTCAAATATAATGGGCTGCTTGGGAAGGTAAACAGGGCAGGGGCCCCTGCTGGAGCCCTAACCCCTGTCCTTTCCAGCCTTCCAAATGAGCCACAGTCCAGCTAGCCAGGGGGTCTCTTGAGTCCTGCCCTGTAGGGAGCCAGGTGCTCCAATGCAGGTGAGCTGGGCCTGCCATTTGTGGTTCCCATGGGCTGGAGAAAGGTGTCCTGAGAGCCCTTAGGCCCCGGGGGCATGTGGGCCCTGGGGGCTGGCCACTCCCCAAAGGGCAGGGCCCCAGGGTCCTCATCGGAGCTTGATCTCAAAGCAGAGACAGTTGAGGCTCTGGCAGTCGGGAAGTTGGCAAGCACAGGCACAGTCACAGAGCGGGCAGCATCGAGGACAGCGAGGGGCCCAATCCTGAGGGAGAGGAGGGAGGGTGAGCAAGGTGAGAACTGAGCTCTAGTGTTTTCCTCCAAGGAGAGAAGGGAACAGAGGGGTTCAGGGGTCTCATTTGCCCAGTAGAACAGAGGGCACCATCCACTGTTACTGAGAACTAAGCAATTGCTGAGTTGTTGAGCAGTCAGCTGTGAGACAACATTTTGAACAAATGAGACCAGGAGCTGGAAAGCCACTTGATTCTAAGGTTCTCTCCTCCCTACACATAGGGAGCAGCTGGTCCCTGCTAGAATGTGGGTGACCCAGTATCCACCTCAAGGAAGGTTCTACACCCTCATGGTTTATGTGACTAGAAGGCAGTGAACAAAGAAAACACATTTTTCTGTCCAGCATGAAAGCAATTTATGGGTTTTATGGATTTCTTCCTTGCATGACATCGTACTGCAGGATGCCATTCCATTTTGACTACTGACTCTGGGCAAGGCACAGATCACATTCATGAATAGTTAAAGAACTTCATTATTTTCTTTGAAAATGGCAATTCCCATATTCAAAGAGTTAAATCAACCAGGTGTGGTGGCGCATGCCTGTAATCCCAGCACTCTGGAGGCTGAGGCAGGAGGATCATTACAGTTCGAGACCAGCCTGGGCTACAAAGTGAGCTTAGGCCAGCCTGAACTGCATAGCAAGACCCTGTCACAAAAAGACAAAAAAAAAAAAAA
>PVJX010004140.1:0-33292 GCA_004027295.1 Dolichotis patagonum | reverse complement strand
TCAGGGCAGCAGGTATCTGGAATACAGACGAATGCTGAATATGGGCATATTATTTTCTGATCTTTGGACCTTTTGGCTCTGAGGAAACAAAGTCTGTCTCTTTGAGAAAGGGAACATCATGTCCTTAGAACAAGAAGGGAGAGCTGCCCCCTCCAACCCACTGCTCCTCTGCCCTGGACAGGGATGATCTGCAACTGCCTCGGGCGTGGACTGGAGCCAGGCCAAGTGGCTGGAGTGAGACACGCCCAGGATGGCTGGGTGACAGAAGGCTGGCTCCTTGAGGCCAGAAGCAGAGCTAGTGACAGTCACAGTTGCACAGCTCAGAAACCTGGCCAAGCCAAGAATAGGGAAATGACCTTTTCAACAGCTGAGGTTTCGGGGTGCAGTGTCAGATGACTGGTGAGATCGGCTGTCACTAGGGGCTCCAGCAAGGGGCAGGGGATCTGCCAGCCACAGGGAAAGGGGTCTGAATTGGGCTGTGCTACTGCCAACAGGGAGAAGGCTGGAAGTGTCAGGATGGAAGGGCAAGAAAAATAGGGGTGGGCAGTGATTTTCTTGTATTTGAGGAGGGTATGGTTTGGGGTGTGCCTAACAAATTACAGTATGGGGATGAGGTGGGCTTTGTGGGTTTTGGAGGCTCTGCTACCCTTACCTCAGAAAAGAGTATTAAAAGCACTTCTTGGCTGTGTCCATGGATGGGTTTATATGTAGTCATTAATAACTGGCAAATGGACATCTTGACTCACGAGTAGCCATGTGGTCTCTGGAAGGAATCTGCTGTTTAAGTACATTAAAGAAGGGCTCCAAGAGATGGTTAACCCTTGCATTTCTTGGGCTCTTTAGTGTCTTTTTCCCTTTGAAAGTTTTCTCTTTGCCTTTGTGAGTCTGGCATCATTTTTACTGGTTAGAGCTCAGGATCTCAAGTCAGTAAGGCCTGGGTTTGAATCTCAGCTTGGTTAATTCATGTTCTGAGCCTCAGTTTCCTCATCTCTGGAACAAATATAACAACTTTTGGCACAGAGTTGTGGTGGAGAGTTAATGGGAAGAGCAGAGCATGATGCCTGATACTCAGTGAGCGCTTGGTAAAAGTTATTACAGTTCAAAATCCACTTAGCAGTTCTTAACCCTGACGTTCATCAGAGTCGTGTGAAAACCTGTTAGAAAGCCACAAACTATAGTCCCATCCTAGACTTTGAGTGAGGGGCCTAAGGGTCAGGCTTTCTTTTTAAATCCCCTATCTGCTTCTGGTCACACACTGGGCTTCGAGTCAACCAACTATATCACATCTTTCTCACACTTCAGTTGCCTGTTTATCTCTGTCCATCACCAGAATGTGAGCCCTGAGAGCGCTACAATCTTGTCTGTCTGGATTTTGCTGAGCCTCTAGGGTCCAGCACAGAGCTCAATAGTGGCTGTGTAAATATAGTGTATGGGTGAATATTTAAATGAGTGAAGGGATTAGACCCCTTACAGTGTCCCACTAAGAGCACCAGAGCAGGAAGATTTCTCCCTGAGAAAGAAAGAGAACCCTAGGTTCGTGGTCTAGCTGGCATAGCTGTGTGACTTCAGGCAAGTCACTCAAGTTTCTATGGGCCTCAGTGTCCTCAAGTGTAAAACAGGCAAGAGCTTTGTAACCTTCGTGCTTGTTATTGCTACTATAAGGAAACGGCAGAACATAAGAACTTCAGTGTACTTTGAGAAAAGTCAGATCAAGGACAGGATGTCCCTGCCCTACCCAAGCCATTCTACCTCCCTCTATGACTCCAGCAGAAGCCTGAGGGGCTCAGCTTGGAAGGCCTGTGATTCCAAGCCCCAGGCTGCCTCCTTACAGCACACCTCACCCCATCCTCACTCTGAGGGGAAAGATGGCCTCCTGTCTGTTTACTTCATGCGGACAAACAGAAAAGGGGTGGTGTTTCCAGGACAAGGAGCCAGAAATTTCATAATTGATCACTGTGTATAAGACAGGAATTTTTAGAACCTAAGGGTTTCTCCTTTTCCCCCTTTGTTCTCTCAGCCTCAACCCTGGGACCCCTCTGATTACTCTTGGGGAAACAGAAGCAGATTATCTGAAAGAAAAATCCTTGCCCTACAATTTATTTTGAAACTCAAAACATTTGCCAGGCCTTTGTACTAAGCATGGTAGCCCAAGGTATGAATTGCTGGTGCTTGAGCTTTTGCCCTGCCCCCTTTTCCCTGAGGAAGGTCACTACTCCAAGGGCAGGAGCTTTGCTGTTTAAATCTCTGAGCCCAAAATAGCCACTGTCTAGGAAGGTGGTCGATCGTACTGAACATCATTAAACCCGCAAATGCAACAGTGGTCTGTCTCCTGTGTGTCAGGCTTCTTCCCTGGGGGTTCTGCTGCCACTAACACTATAGAGCAATCTGCTATGCAAGGCTCTACGGGTAACACTGGAGACACCACCAAATTCCCCTTAGCTGGTCCCTTTAGAAGGGACACAGTATTATTTATCTATATGGTCAGGCATGGACAGGTGTCCACAGTGTGATGTGGAGTTTAAAGGGCAAGCAGCAGTTGTGATACACTAGTCAATGTGGCATAACTGCATATTTGCCAAATAATAGTAATGCACAGCAGTTGATAGGACTGTATACTAGTGTGTGAGGGACATATACTAATGTCTGAGGAACGACTTGGGTTGGAGAGCTAGCTTATGAAGTAATTTGTACTTTCTTTGTCTTCTGTATATATATATTATATACAGTACTTGGTGTAATCAGAAAAAGTTTTTTTTAAATACTCAGCTTGCATAATTAGTATGCATCAATTCAAAAGTAACATTAAGAGCTGGGGATTTAGCTCAGTGGCATAAGTGCCTACCTGGCAAGCATGAGGTCATGAGTTTGATCCCTGGTACCAAAAAAAAAAAATTAACATTAAAAAATACCCTGCTCTCAGGGATTTTTGAGAAAATAATAAGAGCAATAAAGTGGCACTGTTCTTTGGAACATAATACTTCCTCAGTGAACAGAAGGTGCTCTGTCAAGTTTTTTCATTTCACTATCACTTTTAATGTTTTTCAATTTTTTTTTTTGTACCGGGGATCGAACTCACAAACTCGCACTTGGCAGGCAGGCACTTATGGCGCTGAGCTAAAGAAGGCTCACTATCATTTTTAAAAGTTCTGATTATGTACCAAGCACGTTACACATATCACCTTTCTTCAGCTGTTGCCTTACTTTCTTCAAGTAACTTTCATGAGCAGAAATGATCTGATCTGCTGTTTATGTTGTCTTTGGCTGCCTCTACATGACTTGGTACCTGAAACCATGTCTGACCTAGAGCTGGTTCTCAGGAATAAATACAGATGAATAAAGAAAGTAAAGGCACAGAGGGAACCTAGATCAGGGCACTGGGAGGAGAGGGTAGGAATGGAACTCACAGCTTCACTGGGCTGGGGGCAGCAAGCATCCAGGTAGCCAGCTGGGCTGGGCAGAGGAAAATCACAGGCTTCTGCACAGGTCCAGCAACAGTCCTGGGGCTCTGAGGCGCCTTGCTTCCTGCAGGGGGAACTGAAGTCTGTGCAGCAGCCCTGGGCCTAGGAGATGGCAGGGCTCAGGATCTGGACCAGGCAGCAGATAGGCACAGCTGAGACTTGCTTTCAGGAGAGGGGTAGGAGAAGGGTTGACTGGGGACGGGGGATGGGATGGGGGGCTGCTAATCCCACAAAAAGGGTAGATGCAATAACTAACTTGCAAGGGTATCTCAGGGTAAAAGCCTGCAGATGAGGTCAGTTCATCTGGTTTCCGTTCCCCAGAGCCCACCCTTTATCACCCATTACGCCCCTCACCAGCAGGCAGTGCCTAGTCAGCAGCACTAGGCCCAGCAGCAACAAATAGATGCCCACAGTGATGAAGACGATGGCAGGGATGGGGAGCAGCAGGGAAGGGCTGCTGACAGGAGCCGGGGTTGGATTCCACGGGTTAGAGGAGGCCTGGATGAGTACAGGAGGAAGGGGAGACAAGGGGCAGGGCTGCAGAAACACAGGAATACCAAGGACACAGAGGTGGCAGGTGGGGTGCGGGAACCACCAGATGGTGGGGAGTCAGTATGACACTCTTACCCCAAACCTGTCTTTCCTCCGTCATCCCATTTCATTGCCATCAAGTACTTTTTGGTCATTTATAATCTTGAGATTTATTGCTCTTTTTCAGAATGCTTCTCCAAACAGTCCCTACCAATCCTCTGCCCAGATTACCGGCTGGTCTTCAAACTTCCAACCTTACCTCTTTCCACAACAGCTGTCCAGTGAACCCCTCTCTTCTTTACCATCCACCAGTGGCCCCCAATGACTGACAGGAAAACATTTCAGTGACAAAGCCCCCAGTCTAGCCCTGCCTACCACTCCTTTCTCTTCTCTACGTTCCAGCCACAAGGAAGTCCTACAGTTCCATAAATGCTCTGTCCTCTTACTCTCTGACTGCTGTCTGTGCCATTTGCTCTGTCGAATTCCTGGATTACTAGATTATTTGGTAAATTCCCTAACATGCAGGAATAGCGGAAACCTGCCCCCGCCCGCGAAGACCATCTCAGGCATTGTTTCTCACAGCTCTTGTAAACTGGGAGAATTTAAGCTCGGTAAAAAGCCCCCTCCCCAGTCGGGGCTCGAAAGCAGGCAAAGTGGACTCACGTCCATGGGGTAGGGCAGGGCCAGCCAGTCCAGGAGCTGCAAGGGAGAGAAGGTCTTCGGCTCAGAGGCTGAGAAGGGCCGCCAGGCTGGGGTACCCAGTCTCCCCCCATTTTTCGTATAGAGAAACTAAGGCCCCGAAATGGCTTCTGATTCCCAAAGCGGGAGGAGAGATTTAAGGGCGGCGCCTTCTTCACGGCCCCAGCCCGGCTCTGACCACGCATTGCCGCTGCCCCCAAACCTGGGCGCCCTCCATCCACCGGTCCCGTCACCTGTGCCCTCCCGGCTGCCAGCAATTCGGAGATGCCGCGCTGCGCGGGGTCCAAACCGCCAAGGAGCCAACACCGCCCAGAATCTTGGCGCTGCTTCGCGCTGTTGCCATGGGGACCGGAGTGCTGTGCCTACGGCGGCCGCGGAGACCCAAACTTCCTTCCCGCCTCTTTTTTCCCGCCGGATCTTTTGTGCCCAGGAATTCTTAATCTCGGCCATCTCATCTTTTCCGCCGTGAAATAATAGGAGCAGCGAATCCTAATCGCCACCCCCACTAGGTCGGATATTCTACAGATGCTGGATTTAAGAGAAGTCACCTGGTGCCGGGGCGCTGCAAAGGCATGACTAAATTCCCAGGACAAAGCACCAATTTGTTGTGACCTCGCCCAAGTAACAGAGCCTCACTGAGTTCATTTCCTCATGGGGTCTCAACCGGACATCGACAAAATGAAAGCTACTTGTTAATTGTATGGAACTATCACTATTTTCCAACTGAACCTCCCTTCTCTAATTTTACTCCTTTTTTTCCAGCCTTGTCAAAGTGACTTCCTAACGCCCACATCAGATTATGTTCCTTTTCTACTTTAAACTCTCAAAAGGCTTCCCATGGACTCAGGATAAAGCAGAATACTTTAGCAGACTGTCAACACCGCCACCCTGAGTCCCACCCACCTCCCATGTTTTCATTCACAACTCTTCTCCCTAGGTGCCAAGCACTGCTATAGGCTTTGGAGCTCTCAGAAAGAGTCATCCTTTCTGCCCTCCTGTTGCTGGCGTTCTCCTGCAGGAGAGAACCAGATAATACATATATAGGCAGATCAGATTCTGTGCTCAATCAGTTCTTTCAAGGTTCCATTTGGATCTGTTTGAAGGTTCTTGAGTCAGGGCACAGGGGCGTACAGCTCTACACCTTTGCACATGCTGTTCCACTGCCTAGAACACGAGTCTCCTCTCTTCTCCTTGACATCTCTTCTTTATCCCTGAAGCCTGAACTCAGAAATGCTTCAATGGGCTCTTACTGCCAACCTCAGGCAAGGTGGCTGTGAGTTCCCACGATCCCAGATAGACGCTGTGCTTCAGGCATGATCAGAAAGTATCTGACTTCTCTACTGCTGTGTCTTGCTCCCCAATTAGACTGCAAGTGCTGGGGTCTGGTCTGGTTTCTCTCTGTAGACCAAGCTGTAGTCCTTGGCCTAGCCTTGGGAACCCAGGTAAACAATATTCACTAATTCTATGACTCAAATCTGGCTCTCTTTGTAAATAAATAGTTGGTGCTGTCATATCCAGGTGCCCCTATTTCCTTACTCCACCTCCCCACCCCAGGATTGAACCTAGGGCCTCCAGCATGTAAGGGAAGTGTCTCAGTTACTTTTCTCTCATTGCTGGGACAAAATACCCAACACCCAAAATGAAGGAAGAAAAGCTCACTGTTTGTGGAGGTTTCAGTCTATAATCGATTGGCTCCAAGGCAGGGTGGCATGGCACTGGGGCAGCAGCCAAAAAAAGCAGCCAGAGCAAAAGGTGGGAAAAAGCAAACCTCTTTTCCTCCCTTATATTGTACACAGGTCACCCCCACATTGTATACATTGTACACACCCACACCCACCTCCAGGGTAGGTGTAGCACTCACAAAAATCTCCTTGCCCTCCTCCTGCACAGGCTGAAGATATTTACAAAGTAAGGATCCTGTCTGGCTGCTGAATCTTAGTTACATTTCTAAATTTCTCAAATTGACACAATGTATCACCCATAACAGCAAGTGTTCCACCACTGAATTATATCCCTAGCCCTTTTTTGTTTTGTTTTGTGTTGTTGTTTGAGACAGGTTCTTGCTATATAATCCAGCCTGCCCTTGAACTCACCATGTAACCCAGGCTTGACCCTGAGCTCCTGGCAATCCTTCTGCCTCAGCCTCTTGAATAGCTGGCGGCTGGGATTACAGGTATGTGCCATCATGTTCTGCATTCTCGTAGCTTTTGAGGCCTTTTTTCACTCCTAATTCTTTTGGTTCTGCATACAACATACACATACACACTTACACAAGCACACCTCCCATAGAAGCTTCAAATTCCCTATGATGGGCCAGGGATTTAGCTCAGTGGTGTAAGTGCCTGCCTGGCAAGCATAAGGTCGTAAGTTCGATCCCTGGTACCAAAATATATATATATCCCTATGGCACTCTTGCATCTGCTATTCCCCCTGAATGCAGTGCCCCTGTATACCTACTTCTGTTCCTCACCTGGTATTTCATTCCATAGCTGCCTTCCCAGGTCTTCCCATTGACACAGGGCTGCCACAGGAATTTCGAGAGCCCTGAGTCCTCAATCCCCTTTCCACCTCAGTCACTCTGAGATGGGCCCAGTCACTCTCTTTGCCATCTCTATCCCTCTCAGTGGAGATTGTGAGCTGAGAAAACAGAAGTCTAGCTGTCCCCAGTACTACCGTTGTTGATTGTAAGGCAAGGTTAGATTGCCTTCTAGGGCCTGTCTTCTTGCCTAATAGAGACTCGAGGACCAGGATGAGTCCAGTAGCCAGCATAGCCCCAGGAAATGCCTCGGGTGACACACATTCCCATCCTCTCTTCAGCCCCTGCCAACAGACAGACGTCAGCCTTGGCAAGGGCTCTGGACAAGTCTGAGGTCTGCAGTGGTCAGGCGCACTGCTGATGGTGTTCTGTTCCTACCATTGGCTCCTACATTATGCAAGAGAGTAGACAGCACCCCAGGCCAGCCTGTTGTCAGGCAAGGCAATACAGGGTGATGTCTGTGCCCCACTGTGCCAAGGCCCTGCTTCTATCCAAATGATGCCATTTGCCAACTGCCTTTACAGGAGCCAGAAGCTGACTTTACAATAATAGCCAAATAACTTAAGTGTCCCTCTCTCCAAAGTTCAAAGCTGGAGGTGGCAGATATCATCACAGGTAGTTTTGCACTGCTCCACTTTAGAAAAGGAGGAAAAAACTCCACAGTCCTGAGAACTGTGGGGTGAGTTAGAGGTGGGAGAGAAGGAGAAGCCCCAGAGATGAAACAAACCTGGCCATGCTTGGGCATGAGAAGGGTACCTGGCAGCTCCGATTTGATCTAATATTTTCAGCCCACTCCTCTGGCCATCAGACAATACTGTCTCCTGGAGATTAAGAAAAGATTCACCAGACTCCTTATTATGATAATGGAAGGCCAGTGTTTTGGTAATTACCCTGAGGGAATAAAAAAGCTGTGCTGAGCTGAGCTGGCATCAATAAAGGCCCTTTCACAGAACTGCTCTTATTTAATCCTCACAGAGGAGCTGATGGCAGAGACTCCTTTCCATTTTGTAGGTGGAAAAGCATTAGATGCAGTTAAAACACACACACACACACACACACACACACACACACACACACACACACTTACTTTAGAACTAGGCAAGATCTGATTTGAGTTCTAGATCTGCTGCTGTGTGCCTGTGTGACCTTGGGCAAGCCAAATGATCCTACCAAGCTTGAGTCTTTCTCATCTGGGGAAGCTGAATCGTTGTGCTGGTTAGAGAAAGTGCTGGTGAAGTATGTGGTATAGAACAAGAACTCCAATAAAGGTATAACAGGCTGGGGGTGTGGCTCAATGGTTGACAAGCACACACAAGGCCCTGGATTCCTTCCCCAGCACTGCAAAAATAACAAAATGAATGGTTGCTATAGGAACTATTTTACATGTTGCATTTAATTATCACATGGCCCGGCTGGGGATTTAGCTCAGTGGCTTAAGTGCCTGCCTGGCAAGCGTGAGGTTGTGAGTTCAATCCCCGGTAGGGAAAAAAAAATATCATATGGCCCTTTAGGGGTTCTGCTATTGTCCCCATTTATAGATGAGAAGCTAAAGGCACAGAGGAGTTCAATCTCTTGCACGAGGACTTCTGACTCACGAATGACAGAATCAGGATTCAAGCCCAGGCAACAGGACTTGGTATATATATGGCAGAGACTCAGAGAGGTTTTGAAATTGGCCATGATCACACAGAGAGGCTATGGGAGAAAAAAGGGCTTGGATGATTTGTTGCCTGTCTCCATCTCATCTGTTGGACCCCTTAGCTCTTCGGGTGGACAGATAAAGGATGGGACTGGAATTGCTTTATAAGTACTTAACCTAGGACAAGTACAAACAGGGCTGCTAAATAATAAATGCCCTGGCACCCTGGCAGGATTCTCTCCGGAGCACAGGTAGGGACAATCGAACCTTTCTCACGGTATCGTATGGGGAACAGGCCACTTCTGGCTGCTTATTGTTTACTTATTCAAGCCTGTGATGGTATCACTTGTGAGCCTGCAGAGCTGCGCACCAGTGTACCAGGTACAGAGGATGAGCGCCACAGCACTCAAACACAGGAGCCTGAAGCCACAGGACTCGGTAAACTAGGTGCAGGGCAGGTCTGTGGGGACAGGGTGGGGGGAAGCAACTCACCCAGAGAGCCAGGCTGAGGAGAGGACTGCGCCTCCACACACTGCCCCTCATCTGCAGGGCCCAAAAGTTTCTGGCGGCACTCCCAGGCCAGATCAGGCTGGTGGTGGCTCCCCCACTGCACAAGCATGGCAGGACTCTTCTTGAACAGTGAGGCAAGGGTGCAGAGTGTGGCATTCATATCTTTAGATTACTTGTTTAGTACAGCAGTTCAGGAGAATCATAGGCGCATGCGCAGGCACACCTGCTAGTCTCTTTCCAATTCTTTCAACACTTCTGATGGCTCCTGAAGAAAGCCCTTGCTGCTGCCAGAAGCCTTTTAACACCTTTCTATCTGTGCTTATCTTTGCTTTTAATGGAGATGAGACCTCCAGTTCTGAATATGCAGCAGGGGATACTATCTAGCTAGAATGTTTTAGCTGTTCATTTTATATCTATTCTTGTTACTTGTCTGTTTATAAGTGATAGTGCCCTTCTATTTTTCTATATAGTTACAAAGTTTCCTTTTAGAGTACAAGGCTAAAAACAGACATTTAAGCTGGGTGTGCTGTTGCATACCTGTAATCCCAGCACTGGGGAGGCTGAGGCAAGAGTGAATTTAAGGGCCAGCCTGGGCAACCTAGTAAGACCATGCCTCAAAATACAAAACCACAAAACAGGGACTCTGTAGTTCAGGCTTCTGGATTCAAAGCTCAGCTATGCCACTAACTACAACTTCTGTGACCTTGGGAAAGTCACACCACCTCTCTATGCCTCAAGTCCCTCATCTGTACAGGGAAAGTAATAGTGGACAGTAGTTAATTTATGTAAAAGACTTAGATTGGTGCCTGCAGCTAATAAATGTCATATAAATATTTGCTGTTACTAGGTCAAATAGGGCAAAAACCAAAGCAAAACCATTTCCTGCAGTTTGGAGAACACTTCTTTGTATCAGTTTCATGAGGCTAAACTAGGATCTTGGTAAGTTTCTAGATGCCCAGTCTAATTATTGGCCATTTCAATAATTAATTCAACCTCTCAGCCTTCACTTACTCAACTGCAAAATGTATCCAATATGATCTCATTTTATGTTGAGTCAGTGTGATAAAGTGATTCAAAATATCAGTGTAACTGTGTGATCTCTTGTGTGTGTTTTGTTTTGTTTCCACAGGGTCCCACTATGTAATCCAGGCTGGCTTTGAACTTATGGCAATCCTCTTGCCTTTGACTCCCAAGTGCTGGGATGATCTTTTGTGTTCTTAATGGGGGTAATATTGCTCCCAAAGGGGCAAAAATTGGGTCTTGGGCCAAGAGTGGTGGCATACTCCTGTAATTTTATCATTTGGGAAGCTGAGGCAGGAGACCTGCAGACCATGTCCATACACATGCAAAAAAGTTCTTGGGTGATGAAACACATCTTTCTCTTTTTAATATATGAAGCAGAGATATACATTAAGAGATGCATAGTATATCTGCTATTAAAATCATTAAAATTAAAGTTATTGGGCTGGGGATTTAGCTCAGTGGCATAAGTGCATGCCTGGCAAGTGTGAGGTCATCAGTTCGATCCTCAGCACCAAAAAAAAAAACAAAAAAAACAAAAAAAAACAGTTATTAAAATTTGCTGATGGAAAGTGATTAGGAAAAATTTGTAAAGATTCCTTAGAGGAGCAATCAAGAAAAGCAAAGCTGAGAAACACTGCTGCACATGAAGGTTTTCCTACTTGGATCATTGTCTACTGGTGTGTTGTGCACTAATGACTGGCATCAACTTGGGAAGTGGGCATGAAATGCAATGCAGGCAGCCACCAGCATTGTGATCCCATCACTGGGCTGGGGGATAGCACATTCTTAGCATGCTCCAGGACCTGGGTTCAATCCCCGCACCAAAAACAAAAGTTTGCTCTCAGTTCAGTGCATGTGTTCCAGTGTGCGCTGATGCTGGAATACAAGGTATCCGTGTGCATTGTTGCAGAGACAGTGGGAAATCAGTGGCTGAAAGCACTGCTTTCCCCTCTCACCCTTTATTTCTCAGACAAGCCCATGCATCAATGAATTTTTGGCTTGAACTAAGAAGTGATGATGAAAGAAATGTAGGTAAGAGTTCAGAATCCAAGGAAAATTAGGCCTGACTTTTCCCAGCACGTGGTCTGGGAGCCTTTTCCCCACTTTTCCCCCTCATTCCAGGTGAACCCCATATCTGGAGGAGAAGGGACCTCAGCAGCCCCAGAGGGCCGCTGCCCCTGTCCTTCCTCTCTGCCTCCACCTCTCTTCCCATCGTGGGAGCCGAGGCTGAGTGCTGACACTGAGATTGAGTGCCCAATCTAGGGCAAATTATTTATCTCAGAGTCTCAGACTTTTTAGTAGTAAAATGAGAGAATTGCTTATAGGGTTGTAAGGCCCATTCAATAATAAAATGTCTACTCTGTGCCTCCTGTGCTGTGGGTGCTTGTGATGGCACTGGATTCTGGGGGCGGTGGGAAATAGGTTATAAGCTTCACAGCGAACCCAGGCAGAGAAGGGCACACTCTTGAGACAGGCTGCCCGGTTGCAAATCCCAGGTCAGATAAGATTCACTGAGTGAGTTCCCCAGGCCGCCCAGGATGGTTTCACACTGATGATCCTCCTGTCTCAGGCACCTGGGTAATTGAAATTACTAGTTTAGGTCTTTCCACCATGCCTGGCTTAACCTGATGGTTTTAAAAATTTTTATCTTTTTAGACAAGGTCTCACTAAGTTACGAATTTGCCCAGTGTGGGCTCAAGCTTGCAATTCTTCTGCCTCCCAAAGTCCTAGGATTACAGGTATGCACCACTGTGTCACCTTGGTTTTTATTTCTATTTCATTTGTTATTATCATTGTTGCTATTGTTTCTTTTGTTTTGGTACTTGGATTGAAACTTGGGGCTCTCATATGCTAGGCAAATGCTCTACCACTAGGCTACATCCTCAGCCCTTTCTTTCCTTTTTTTAGGGGGGTGAAGTAGGGTGGGGAACTACGGGTGTGGAACACCAGGCCCAGCTATATGTATCTTTGATTATGCAGAGAATCAGATTTTGAAGTCACCATCTATGTTCCCACCTGCAAATTGCCAACTTCAATTATCCTGTATTGCTTTTTTTTTTTTTTAATTTTTGTCATTTTGAGACAATTAAGGCAGTTAAGGCTGAACTTGAATTGACTTTGTAGCCTAGTAGCCCAGACTGTCTTCGAACTCGGAGCAATCGTCCTACCTCAGCTTTCTGAGTGCTGGAATTACAAGTGTGCACCACCACGGCTGGTTTTTTTTGTGTGTGTTTGTTTTCTGTCTCCCTCCCTCCCTCCCTCCCTCCGTTTGTCTCTTACTCTCTGTCTCTCTCTTGCCCTCTCTCTTTGGAAACCAAAGATGAACTCATGACCTCTCACTTGTCAGGCAGGTGCTTGTGCCTCCGAGCTAAATCCCTGCCCTGGTTGTTGTTTGTTTTTGTTTTGTTGTTTTTTTGAGACAGTGTCTCCTATCTTTCAATCTGGCCTTGAACTCACTATGTAGCCCAGGGTGGTCTCGAAGTGCTGGGATCACAAGGTTATGCCAGCATGCTGGGCTTTATACTGCCTTTTAAAGCAATTACTACTTAGGCTGTTCCTATTTTCCTTAGTAACCTTCTTTTCCTTCTTTCAGCTCCACCCTTGAAATGTAAGTCACCAACAAATTCTAACTCGCCAATTCTCTGACAGTTGTTAAACCGCCCCACCCCTTCTCCAGCGGAAACAAATGATAGGGCACTTGTGTCAAGAAGTTGGCCAATGAGAGGATGGCATAGTCCAACCAGTCAACCAATAGGTGAGTGGTAGGCCTGCCTCTCCAACTGCCTCAGTGGTTGGAGCAGCCTCGTGCCCTTGCAGTTTGACACCTTCCTTGTATTCCTGGAGTTCCTTTCAAAGCCACTAAAGGGGTACAGGATGGCAGGGCCTGGCTCCCTTCATCTTGTTTGGACCTTCCCTACCCCTCTCTTCTCTGGAGTGACTGGGAGGCTTTTCCAGGCAGTGATATGATAAATGTAAATATATGTGGTTTCAAGGTTTTCTTTTCTTTTTTTCATTTTATGGCATAATAATTTTGCCTTTTGGGGGAAAAATGCTATTTTAAAGCTTCAATATTTTTGACAACTTAAACACCTACTTCTTTCCTTTTTTGAGCTGTGGGCACTGCCCTTCCAGCCTATACCTGAGAGGTGAGGCTCAGAGGTCTGCACACCTGGGGGGGGGGGCGCCTGGGGAGCCCGAATGTGCAGAGGAGGCACGGCTGGGTGAGGGGGGCTGGTCAGGTATAAGCTGGATGAGGAGGTGCAGGCCAACTTTAGAAGTACAGGAAAGATGAGTGGAAGTCAGAATTTGGCTTAAAACAGAACAAACAAAGTAAAACCCAAGATGTACAACTGCTCTAGAGGAAGATTATTAAAAGTGCAATAAAATAGCCAGATGTAATAGTGCACAGGTGTAATCTGACCACTTGGTAGGCTGAGGCAGGAGAAGCATTGTGATTTCAAGGCCAGCCTGGGCTACATAGTGAGTTCAAGACCAGCCTTCACTACATAGTGAGATACTGTCTCAAAATAAATAATAATACAAGTGCAATAAGAATGCAAAAGAGGTTAGAGGAATTTCTGGTGCTTGCAATGGGTGTAGACAAGTGGACCTCATAAGACCTTGGGTCTTTGGGGTGAAGGGGGAAGGAGTCTTGGAGAATGCTGAGGTGAGGTGCTTTCATGGCTGTTTTTTTACCCTCTCTACTCCAGGCAGGCATGGTCCTGCTATTTGTACTAGGTTGCATCTTCTTCCCAGTGTGCTTTGCTGTCTTCTGTTGGGGCCTGCAGAACCACGCCAGTCTGCAGATGGAGGGGCAGGAGGCAGTTTTTGTGGCATCCAAGTAAGAAGACAAGGGTGAGGGCTGATGGAACTGGTGTTATCTGAAAGACTATATATATATATATATATATATATATATATATATATCATCTATCTATCTATCTATCTATCTATATATCTATATATCTATATATCTATATCTATCTATCTATATCGGAATTGAACTTAGGACCTCGCACTTGCCAGGCAGGCACTATGCCACTGAGCTATATCCCTGGCCCCTGATGGTGTTATCATTAACTATTAATTCTAGTTCCTGGAAGAGTTAGTGATAGAACCTGACTGAAGGTGTTAGGTGGGTGGAGCTGGAGTTGAGTCAAGAATACCTAGCAGGGAATGGGAGTGCACACCTGTAATCACAACTACTAAAGGGGCTGAGGCAGGAGTATCAAAAGTTTGAGGCCAGGCTGGGAAGTTTAAGAGACCTTGTCTCCAAATAAAAAAATAAAAAAGAACTGGGATGTAGCTCAGGGGCAGAGCACTCTTGGGTTTTATCTCCAGTACTAGAAAAGGAGAGCCATGGAGTCTTGATTTAACCTCTGAGCTTCAGATCCCTCATTTGGAAGTAGACTTAATGACAGCACTTGCTTTCCTTTCTTCATGGAGATGTTACGAGGGTCATGGGAATTAATGGCTCTAAAGAAAGGGCTTCACATTTCTGCAAACAGCACAAGGAGTGCAGGCCCTTTGGGTAGGGTCATGAGCTACAGGAGTCACGGTCATTTAATGGGGCAGCAGCTGCTCAGCTCCAACAAGACCTTCTAGAGAATGCAAGCCCTGTATTGTCTCTTCTGATTCTTTTTCTTTCTTTCTTATTTTTTTTTTCAGTCATGGGCATCAAATCTAGGACCCTGTGCATGCTGGGCAGGCACTGTGCCACTGAGCTACATCCCCAGCTCTACTTCCCACGCTTTCAAAAAAAAGTTGAACCTTCATGTGAAACTTACCAACTTTTGAACATTAAATAATAACTCAGAATTTAATAAAATCCTACACCTATAATCCTTGTGTTTGGGAACCTGAGGCAAAGGGATCTCAAATTCAAGGCTAGGCTGGGCTACATAATGAATTCAAGGGCATCCTGGATTACATAGAAAGAGCCCATCTCAAAAAGCCATAAGCAGTGCCCATTTGACAGCAAATATACTAAAACTGAAATGATAACAGAGAAGGTTCACATGCCCCCGAGGAAGGATGGCATGTGGTTTTTATAGATTTTTTTTTTATACCAGAGATCGAACTCACAACCTTGTGCTTGCCAGGCAAGCATGTACACCATTGAGCTAAATCCCCAGCCCTGGCATGTGGTTTTGTGAAATGTTCCTTCCATATTTTAAAAAATCAAGCTAGGGCCTGGTGAGTGCGAGGTCATGAGTTCAATCTCCGGGACCAAAAAACAAAACAAAACAAACTAGCTGGGAATGGAGGGGTAGAGCACTTGCCTAGCATGTTCAAGGCCCTGCAGTCAATTCACAGTTAGGAGAGAGAGAGAGAGGCCATACTGGTCAGGGAACCTGTGTGTGAGCGGGCTGGGCCCTCAGACTGTGAGTTTATGACCTACTTGACGAAGCTGAATACAAACATCAGCTCTGCTGAACTACAGGTAGACAAGGGAGTATGCAGAAAGCAGAATTTACTAGCGTGTCTACGTGAATTCCTAGCACATAAAACAACGAAAACCCCTGTCTTCATCCACTCTCATCTTCATCATCCAAGGCAAAACCAGGGTTCCTTGACCAGATCTGTCCCATCAACCCTCCTCGTCCTCCTCTCAGCTCAGTAGCTGTTGCATTTTGCTCATTGTTGGCTTCAAAGTTTGAAATCCAGCCTTACTTTCATAATCATGCTATCTTGGCAAGTTATCTTTTTCTATTTATTTTATTTTTACAGTTCAGTTCCCTATGAATTGAAGCCAGGGCCTTTGCAATAAGCTATATCCCCAGCTCTGGCCTCAAACTTGGGATCCTCTTGCCTCAACCTCCCAAGTAACTGAGGTTACAGATGTGTGTCACCATGTCTGGCTCAATTTTTTGAAGTTTTTTTGGGTTTTTTTCTTTTGTTTTTTAAGACTTCTGAGCCAAACTTTTTTCTTCAATAAAACAAGGATATTATCACTTGGGAAGATTAAATAAGAATCAACAGGGGGTAGGGGTAGTTCAGTGGTAGATTGCAGGCATAGCTATGTGTGAGGTCCTGGGTTCAATCCCCAGCAAAACACACACACACACACACACACACACACACACACACAAACTCACAGAGGGAGGATTATCAATATAAACCACCTCACTGTGCCCATAAAATAGTAAAACTCAGGAAGTTGGGCCCCCTTTCCTTGAGTGAAAACCTACGTTTTAAGAAACCAGGTCTACAGTGGTCTCTAACTCCTGTCTAAAATGAGATTTTTTGGTCTTTCCCTTAATCTACCACTAGAGGGCAGCACAAAATCGCAAATTTCAGTCCCGTGCCTCTTTTTGGGGAGGAGGAGGAGAGGGGATTCTGAAAGGCCAGTTGTAGTTGTAGAGTTGGTTGTTGAGGAGTATCTCAGGGCAAACCTGAAGACTGAGAGCAGTTTGAGTAGCAGGTCCCATGTCATGAAGAATAAACCCATAGGATAGCTGAGTTCAGGACAGAAAGGCAGGTTCCCTCGAAGCTGGGGTAAAGGGGAAGCAAATCTGGGTAGGGTGGTACAGGCCTGTAACCCCAGGAGGCCAATCCTGGGCACTTACAGAGATCCTGTGAAAGAGAAGGGAGATAGGAAGGAAACGAAGGAAGGAAGGAAAGGCTGGGAAGATAGGTCAGTGGCAGTATTTGCCTGGCATGGAAGCCTTGGGTTCAATTTGCAGCACAAAGCAGGGCAGAGCCACCCTGGGCTGGGGCACTGACCACAGCATGACCCTGGCCAGGTCACTGGGGCTCTCTCCCTGAGGCTGAATGAGGGGCTGACCCAGCCAATCCCCACAGTCCTTTCTCACTCAGAAAGTAGGTGTTCTGTGAAGTGGCAGAGGAGGGGAGCCAGGAGCATAATACAGAGGAGAAAAACGAGTAATGAGCGATTAGGGGACTCCTGGGTGGGGGGGCTCCTTGGGCTCCAGGAAGGTTTTCATCAAGGTCCTCAGGTGTCCTCGCCCTCTTCCAGCCCTTTATCACCACTCTAATACCCAGGCTGTACCCCTGGGGATCCTCCGTCAGTGCTGCCAGAAACCTGGCGTTGTTACAGCCTGCACAGCACCCTGGGGCCGCCCTGCAGGGGCCTCGGCACACTCGAGGCTGCCCTCCCTCTCCTGGGATGCGGGGCTCTCTGGGTCTGCAGAGTCCTGGGTCTGTCTCTTCCCTGCTGTCCATTGCTTCAGCGCTCCGCCCATTCTCCCCGGGAACCCTCTTCCCTGGGGTGGAGCCCTAAACAGAGATTCCCCCAAACCACTGAGGAACACACACTGGGGTGCTGAGTGCAGTGACCAGTAGGGACTGCCAGGCGTGTGCAAAGTGCTGGTGGGAAAAGGAAGCATTGTGGGTCAGGGTCCCTTCCCAGCTGGCCAGGGAGCCCCAGGACAAGAGTCGTCTTTCCCCTGTTCCTTGTCCCTAGCAGGCCCCTGCGCCGCAGCTGCTGTCTCTTTAAGGGCCTCCCCCTTCCTCTTTCTCTGCTCCCCCCCATCTCTGTCGCAGCCACCGCTGTGGCTCAGAGCTGCATGGGAGACGCCGCCGCTGCAGGTCCGGTTTCTCGGTGTCTGGTCGGTGCCATCATCATCCCCTCCCGCCCTCCCCAAGCGGGTGGCTTCCCCTCCCCCTCCCCCTCTCCATGGGGGGGGCAGGGGGCTGGGCACCACTCGCTGTAATGCCATGTGCCACGGCGGTGCCGGGCAGCGAGAGGCGGCAGCGGTGGCGGGAGAACGGTGCTGACTGCTGACCACTTACCCAGAGCTCTTTGGCGGCCTCCCCCAGAGCTGGCACCAGGGTCTCCCCCACCACCCCGCCTCCTCGGGCCCTCCCCGCCTCCCCACGTAAGCCCCCCCACCTGCCGCGCTCTCCCTCCCCTCCCCCGCATCCTCCTCCTCCTGTCCCCTCGCTACCGGTCCTCTCACCAAGTCCTCCCGGTTGCTCTCTTTCCACCCCTCTCACCGCTCCCTGCTCTGGCCAGCCAGCCCTCTGTCCAAGTCCCTTCTCTGTGCCCTGTCCGGCTGCCTGTCCCGTCCCCGCCCTGTCCCCTTTGTGCCCCTTCCTCCCTCCTTCTCTCTCCTTCCCTGGCTCGGTGTCCCTTCTCCACCGCTACTTCCCTCCAGTCTGGCCTCCCTTGAAGCCCCTTGGCCCGCCTGTATCCCCACCCGAGTTCCGAGCCACCATGCTGACCCCAATGGTGGCTGGGGGGGTAGTGTTCCCCGGACTCTTCCTCCTCTCCAAGAACGCGCTCCAGCGGCTGCCCCAGCTGCGCTGGGAGGAGGCTGACGCGGTCATTGTCTCAGCCAGGTAAACGGCAGCCCTTCCCGGAGCTCAGCCCCTCTCCCTCTCAGGCTCTGTGGGGAAGGAAGGGACCCCAGTACTTTCCTGGCCTCGGGATGCAGGGAGCCCTCAGGAAGCCTCACAGGATTGGGTCGTGAGCTTTCCCCTTGGGCCTTACTCTCCTTCCCGGGAGACCTCAGCCAAACCCAGCCATCTGGTCTACTAGTGTTTAGTCTGCTTATCTGTCCTTCCTTCCTCCCACCCTCCGACACAACCAGCATGTGACTAAAACATCCCTATAAAAACGACATCAGGGAGCCCGGCAGGGGCAGAGGGCCATGGTTACTCAGGACTAGTGGCTGAGGGAACAGGGCACAGAGGGTGCAAGAGGAGAGATTTGTTCTACCCTGGAATAAGGGCCAGCATTGGCATAGGAGCTTTGTGGCAAAGTGGGAAAGTGACCAGGGAGTATGGGGTCACTGTGGGGCAGGAGCCAGAATGCTGGAGGCATAATGTCTGGGTCCCCTGGTACAGAGGCAGCACGGTGCTCCCTGCCCTCCTGGTCTTGCTGCCCTCCATCCCTCCCCAGGGAGAGGCTCACCCTCAGGCACACTTTCTCAGCATTGTCACCTCAGGATGACCTCTCTGGTGTCCTCCTGAGAGGGGACCACTCAGTGTCCACAATGGAGGGAAGGATGAAGGCTGCAAGGAACAGGGTGACCTGGAGCATAGGAGCTGCACAAGCCTAGGACACGAAGGTGGGGTGGTGGGGAAATCCCAGGTGAGCCTGGCCTTGGTGGGGGAGTGGGCAGCGATGGCCCAGAGGAAGAACTGACCCCAAAGCACAGTGGCCAGGCAGGACAAGAGGAGAGACCAAAGTGCGCATCTCCTCCCTCCCACCACTCCTCCCTCTGTCTCCCCAGGCTGGTGTCCTCTGTCCAGGCCATCATGGCCTCCACTGCTGGCTACATCGTCTCCACCTCCTGCAAGCACATCATTGATGACCAGTAAGTGCCATGTGGCCACCTCTGCACCAGTCCCAGAAGTCTGCTCTGTGCACATCCCTGGCACACTCCAGGCCTAAAGAACTGTCAGTGGTCTCCAGGTCCTTCCTTTGGGCCTGGGCAAGTTCTCTTAAATCACTGCAACTCAACACCCCAGGATAAATTTATCCTGTCTTGTCCTCAAAGGTCAGAGCCAGGGAAGCAGAAAGGAGGATCAAAGAGAGTCTTCCAAGCAGTTTCTGGTTGGCTTCTGGGCCTCTTGTAGTGTACTGGGCTCTGAATGTCATTTCCTCCCCATCTTCCTCCCGCTCTTGACACCTCTCAGACCCCATTTCCAGCTAGCGCCCAACTCTGGGCACCCCCTCCTCATTCCTTCCACAGTCTAGGTGCCTGGCCCCAGCTCTATGACCTAGGGGGAGGTGAGGAGAGAGATGACACAAGCTGGGCCATGAAGGGTCAGGCAGTGGGGGAGGGGAGGGAGGATGAAGAGGCCAGAATCTGTCACTGGCAGCCGCTGCAGAGCCTGGTGCTTGCCAAATCGGCCCAGGCGCTGAGCGGTGGGACAGGAGGCACCTGCAAGGAGGGGAGGGCTCTGTCCATGGTGCTGACCGGGGTCTGGTGCAAGCGCCTCTGAGGAACCTTCGCTCTTAGCTCTGGCTCTGCTCCTCTACTCTGATCATTGTCCTTTGGGCTCTAGAGAACTTGTCTGGATGATCCTGACCTCGAGGCGCCCCCTGTTCTCAGTAGGCTGAGGAACTGACCTGAGTGTGGCAGGCGCCTAGAGTAGCTCTTGGCTTGTTCTGGGTAACGTTTAACTCTTCAGACCCTGCCTCTCACCTTCTCCCCTCCCTGCCAGTGGCTCCAAACTGAGTCTGGGATTTCCTGCCCACCTTCTTATCCAGAGGTCAGTTATTAGCTCTTGCATTTTCTCCCCCCCCAGGTCTGTTCTTGTCCCTCTCCCCCCTCCCTTTAATCCTCAGGTAGGTGGGGAGGATCAGGGTTAATCCAAGGGCAACAGCTGTTCCTGTTTCTGAGCACCTAATTGTCGAGTGCCTGGGGATGGGATTTAACACCCCACAGGGCAGCCCCAGGACTGGGCCCTCCTGATCCTACTGCGCAGTCCAGGTCCCATCACTCCCACACCTGCCAGGCCGACTCGGGTCATTACCTGCAGTAAAGGGCCAATGGGGTTCCCTCCCTGTATTCCCGCCCTTTATTTCTGGCCAGCTCTCTCTCTCTGCTCTCTTCCAGTCCCCTCATCACATGCCCCGGAACCACTGCACCACGGGGCTCAGGTCCTCTTTCCCAGCCTGCCCGGGGCCTGCCTTCTGCTGCCTGCCCCGCCCTGTCCTCGCTGGCCTCCTTCTGGGCTCCTCACAGTTGGCCTCAGCTCTTTCTTTGCAGTTTGCCTCCTTCCTCTGTCTTTCTGACCTCCCCCCAGCCCCACTCTCCCCAGCGCCTCAGACCTGTCTTAGGATACAGGATTCCAAGGTAGTGCACTGTGCTGATTCAAGGAGAAAAACGCAATGTTGCATATTCATGCAATCCTCGCTCTTGTTTACTCTCAAGGCACTTTCTCTGTGCTTGGCACCTTTTACTCAGCACTTTCCCCTTAATGCTCAACTGTATGTGAAAATACAAGAGATTGGGCCACTGCCAGGCAGAGAGAGCAGCAAGGCAGCACCTGTCCCTCACCAGGAGGGTCCGTCACAGATGCATCTAGAATCTCTTAGGGACAGCAAGGCCCAGACAGAGGGTTGCGGCTGTGCCCTGGCCAGGTTACCTACCCTCTCGGTGCCATTTCCTCATCTGTACAATGGGGACTAGAACCTTACCTACCTCTTCTAGGGTTTGTGTGAGTAGTAAATAAGTTTGTGCTGTGGACAGATTTAGATATTAGAATGGTGCCTGCAAATAGTGCGTGACCCTTTGGTGTACAGCTACATGGCCTCTTCCTGCCCTGCTCTGCTCTGGTTTGTCCTGACCTGAGCTGTCTCTGTGCCTTGCCTGAGCGCCCTTCCTCCATCCATTGCAGCCCTTTGATCTGTTGGTGTCCTTGCTTTCTCCTTCTTCTCCCACCCTGTTGTGGGGTGGGGTGGGGAAGAGAGAGAGCAGCATGGGGGTCTTCGAAGTCTGTCTGATTTGAATCCCAGACTGACTGCTTGTTAAATGTGTGACTGTGCGACCTTGGCCAGGTGCTCACCCTGCACCCTTGAGTTCCATCATCTGTAACTCAAGAGTCACTTTCACCTCAGGCTGCTGGATGCTGTGGTCACTCTCAAGGTCTGACTCACCTGGAGTGTCCAGCGCTTCCTGGCCTGGGAACAGCTCACCTGGGAGCTGGCCCCTTCCTGTCTTTCCGATTCTTCTCTCTCTGCCCAACAGACACTGGCTGTCCTCCGCCTACACACAGTTTGCCGTGCCCTACTTCATCTATGACATCTATGCCATGTTCCTCTGCCACTGGCACAAGCACCAGGTCAAAGGGCACGGAGGAGACGACGAGGGCCCCAGAGCACTGGGCAGCACCTGGGCTGTGGTGCGCGGCTACCTGCACAAGGAGTTCCTCATGGTGCTCCATCATGCGGTCATGGTGCTAGTGTGCTTCCCGCTGTCCGTGGTGAGTCCTGGAGCTGGTCTTCCCCAAGGGCCAGGCCAGCACTGCAGGAGCTAGGGGCCCCAGGCTCATAAGTCTAGAGCCGGCCTGGCCTGGCTGCAACACTCCCAGCTAAGGCGTTTCGGAGCTGGAGCTGTGGGGTGTCTCTGACCCTCAGTCTCCTCCCCTGTGGTCCCACTTGCAGTGCTGTGGGTGAGATAGAGAGGCAGCGCCCCCACCTTTGCCACTGTACCTATGTCCAGACTCTCAGGGTTAAGCACCTCCTGAAGGGACCTAAGCGGGGAGCACTCTTCACCTTCCTCTTCACCTTGTAGGTGTGGCGACAGGGCAAAGGAGATTTCTTTCTGGGCTGCATGTTGATGGCAGAGGTCAGCACCCCCTTCGTCTGCCTTGGCAAGATCCTCATCCAGGTGAGAGGGTGTCCAAGGACAGGGCGCTGGCAGAGTGGCCCCGTCAGGGACTTCCATGGGTTCTTTAAGGCTGGGCGTGGGAGGACCCTGAGGTTCCGGAGGGGCTGGGGGTGGGCGCAGCAGGTAGCTACAGTTCTGGGGCCTTTGGCCTACAGAGGGGCGGCAGAGGGGACCTGCCACCTGCTCTGTCCCCACCCTGCCACCTTGCTCTGTCCGCAGTACAAGCAGCAGCACACACTGCTGCACAAGGTGAACGGGGCCCTGATGCTGCTCAGCTTCCTGTGCTGCCGGGTGCTGCTCTTTCCCTACCTGTACTGGGCCTACGGGCGACACGCCGGCCTGCCCCTGCTCGCCGTGCCCCTGGCCATCCCAGCCCACATCAACCTAGGCGCTGCGCTGCTCCTCGCCCCGCAGCTCTACTGGTTCTTTCTCATCTGCCGCGGGGCCTGCCGCCTCTTCTGGCCCCGAGGCTCCCGGCCACCCTCTCCCTATCAGACCCAGGACTGAGTGGGGGGACAGGAACCCTCCCCACCCGCGCCCCCATGGGGACAGGGCTCTGGGGCTGATGGGTAGGGGTTGGGAGCCAGGGGCCCCTGCCTTGACAGCCCCAAGACTGACAGACGAACTCAGAAGGAAGAGGGGACAGCTACCCTCAAAGCCAAGGGTGTGGCCAGATGACCACCTGGAAGACATGGGGAGAGGGGTCTCTTCTCCAGACAGTGCTGGTGACCCCTGCGCACTGCAGCCCACTTTGTGCTGGATCAGCAAGGAAAGGAGAAGGAAGTGTGCTTCCCACCCGCTGAGGCTAGAGGGCCTGTGGAGAGAGAAAGGGAACTCAGGGGACCAGGAGTCAAAGGACATGGGGGTAGCCCTGCTGCTAAGGACATCCCAGCCCCTCTGCTGCAAGCCCTCTCTGCTCCCTGCCATATGGGAGGGGGAGGACACCTCAACTCTCCCTGTGGGCCTCACAGGCCCAGCTGCCCCCACAGCTCTTCTGCGGGGAATCTTATTTATTTTATTTATTTGCCCAAGTTCAAACTAATTTGTTGTGGGGGGAGGTGGCTGCTACCCCTCTCCCTGGCCTTCCCAGTGCTGAGCATCCCCTGGGCAGGTGAGGGCGTCCAGCCCTTCCCTTTAGGCTGCACACCTTGCCCTCGGGCCCTGGCATGTCCCTGGTGCTACAGACCTCGCAAGGCTTCCTCCAATCTGGGGTCCGGGGACCCTGGGAGGTGCTTTACAGACTGCTAATAAAGATGATCTGCGTGAAAGCCACCAACGCCATCTTCATCCATTCTTCTTTGGGGCTGCAAAGGGAGGAGGTGGAGACCTGGAGTGTGGGGAGCAAGGTGACTCCCTCATGCTGGTCAGTGAGCAGTCTGCGCAGACAAAGTCCAAGTTAAAAACTTTATTTCTCAGTGGGAGAGAAGGCCGCAGGCTGCCTCCATGACCCTTGTCAGCTCTCTAGGCTCCTTTCTGGAAGCTCCTGAGGGGTATGAAGATCAGACAGGAAGTCACACACCACTTCCTGAGGGTGGGCACCCTCACCTCCTGAGAGGGCAGATGGCAGGGGCTGGGGTGTGGGGGTGGGCCTCACATGTGGATGCAGAACTGGAAGAGGACGTAAAGGAAGGCCACCACCAGGATGCCCAACAGGATGTGATGGAAGAGCCCAGGGCCAGAACCTGCCAGACAGGAAGGGTCCAGACAGCTCTCCAAGCTCTGGGAGAAGGGGGATTTTCCTTGGGCTGGCTCATACCTGAGTGGACAAACTGCACGGGTCTCTCTCCAATAAACTGGGCCACAGCCAGGAGGCTGGCTTGATCTGAGTCTGGGTAATCAAAGAAGTCAGGCCTCTCAATGAAGCGTAGAGATGCTGCTCCTGGGACCACAGCCTTGGTGCGCACTGACTTGGGCACTAGGACCCAAAGCAAAGTCTGTGACTCCTCAGCCCCACCCCAAAAGGCAGAGGCTGACTCAAAGACCCCATTGATTGTGTTCAAAGGTCAGTGGCGAAGGTCAGTGGCACTCCCAAGAGAGGCCCAAACTGGCTGGGATGAGGAGGATGGGTGAGGAGGGTAGAGGGAAAACAAGGCCCAGGGCTGGGCTCCCATGGACCGGGGCAGTGTCCCTGATCCCGGCCTCCTTTCTTCTCACTGCTCCCAAGTCAGCTTCCCACCTGTTTCTGTGACTTGCAGCCCTGCCAGCCACACCCACATGGCCACTCCTTGCCCCAGCTTCATGACTCCACTGTTGCTATTATGAGGTGTTGCTCTGTGATGTCACACACCAAGAGCCATTCTAATGGTGCACGTCAAGATGGCAGAAGATAGGGCTAGGAGCTGGGACCCTCCTGCTCCATCCCCTGAAGCTGCAGAGAGGTTGGGCCCACAGAATCTTTATCCCTTTATAAAGCTGAGGGGTGGTGGGGCTGAGGGAAGCTAGGTGGTGCAGTGCTTGCCTAGCATGGTCAGGGTCTTGGGTTAAACGCTCAGCACCACAACTAAATAAGTAAATACAATAGTAGCTCGAGAATGTATAAATAGAAGGGACTTGGGTGAGCTTGCTGAAACAAAACTGGGACTGTGAAAATCTACACGTGCATGGTAGGCACATTTAGGGGTGCGGTGGGGGAACAGGGTTACACACCTTTACTTGTCCCTTGGATCAATGGCAGGTAGCACTTATTGAGCGCTTTTTAAAATGGTAAGTACTTTGCATGCAACAACTCAATTATTGCAGAACCAACATGAGGTTGGTTCTCCTGCCCCCATCATATAAAGACAGAAGCAAGACAGAGTGGAAAAGGGATGTAAGCAACAACTTTCCAAGGGTGTGTGTGCGCCTCCACGGGGATCTCCCTTGCTTTGCGTCCTCAAATTCAGGAGTACAGGAGACTCCCCATCCACCCCCAAGCCGGGTCCTAGCGCTCAGCTGGGAATGATCCCGCAGACGAGGACTAGGAGAAGTGGCAGGCTCTGCCCACTAGGGGGAAGCAGTGCGCAGGCCTAACTACCTCCCTTTGCCCAGGGAAGGCGCAGCCTGTGCCTCCTCCCGGCTCCCGCCACTCCGCACAGGTGGCGTCTGTGCTGCACGAAAACGGATCCCAAGGGACTGGCAGTGTGCAGGGGGCAGTAGTTGGAGGAATTCCCCCGGCCCGTTCCAAGGCAGGCCCCCTGGCCCTTCTCGGAGCCTCGCAGTCCCCCCTCGTGTCTCGACCCTCCGTAACGTCCGGGGGGGTCCCCTCGCCTCTGTCGCTTCCCAACAGCCATTTGCACCCTAGTGGCCCCATTGCAGCTGGTAAGAGTCAGCTCCCCTCTGATTGGCAGATAGCCCTGTCGGTCACAAACGTGTTCCAGCCCAACCCAACCAAGGACACTTCAGGGTCTCCTTGGTCTTACTACGGAGTGCCTGGTCCGCGGTCTCTGAGGGACGAGTTTTACGACTGGCTTCAAAGCTAGGAGTGTGTCCGGTGACCCCTCCCGCCCCTGGGTCTGTCTCTCTGCTGCCCCGGGGGCCCTGAAGCACTAGCTCTGCTGTTCTCAGCACAGAAATCCTGAGAGATACTTGGCTGTGGATCAGCTTCAATTTCGCAACTGGAAAAAAACCCCAGAGGACAAACTGAGGGAAAGTCACGTGGATGGGGCAGAGGAGGCTCCTTTGGGTCTGGCTTTTGTGGGCAACTTTCTCTTATAGTCAGCTCTTCCAAGAGTCAGCAGCCTGCCCAAAGTTCCTACCTCGGCCCCTCGGCCGGCTCTCATCAGGGTTACTTGGGAGAAGAGGTCCAGAGCCCACAGACCTGAGGGTTGAGCTTTAGCCTCCCCGATTGCCTCCAAAGAATACAGCTGCTCTCTACCAGACAAAGTCCTCTCAACTCAAGCAGTAAATTATCCATTTGAACCCCCATCAAATGAACGTTTGGAGCTCCCGCTGCATGCTGGGCTGTACTCTGTTTATGGGGCAGATAGAAGTCACCAAGACATAGCTCTGTTCTCAGGAGCCACAGGAGAGAAAAACTCGGATGCACACTGTTCTAGTGTGGGCAGACAGCTCCTACCAGGTATCCACACTTGCTGTCTCCACTACCCCGCCTCCTATGTTCTGTTTGATTTTGTTTTGTTGTGATTATTTATTTATTTATTTATTTATTTGACACAGGGTCTCACTATGTAATTCAAGCCAGCCTTGAACTCAGCATGTAGTCCAAGCTGTTAAATTTACAGCAATCCTCTGCCTCAGCCTCCCAAGTGCTGGGGTTACAGGTGTGCAACACCCCACCTAGCTGACCTTTAATGTATTCTTCAGTCTCTTTTGATACAGTTTTGTCCTAACCATTCCTTGGCACCACTTTGGTTGAGTCCACCAGTGATCTCTTCATTTGCCAATCTAACGTTACGTCTTTTTTCTTTCTGTCTCTCAGCAGGACGCCCCTGTTCCTGATCCTAGTCCAGGAGCCACCTTTGCCAATTTTCCAGTCCTCCTCTTGCCAGCTCAGACTTGGGTCCTCTCTTTTCTATGTATATTCACTCCCCCTAGGTGATCTCATCCAGTCTCATGGCTTTAAATACCATCCATATACTGGTGACTCACAAATGTATATTTCCAGCCTAGACCTCTTGTTGGAGCTCCGACTCCTATATCCAACTTCCTGCTTGATAGCTCTGTATGTCCAAATGCATCTCAAATGTATTAGATCATAAATGAGCCTCTTGATTCCACTCCAAACCTACCTCCTTTGCTCATCTTTCCATATCCACATATGGTTCCACCAACCTTCTAGGTGTTCTGATCAACAGAAGTACAGCGATCATCTCAGGCTCCTCCCTATCGCTTACCTGACAAGCCCCTAATGAAGACCTGGGGTTCAATTCCCAACAGAAATCTCCAGCCTGCCTACCTCCTTACCTCTTGGAATTTCCTTCCTGGCAAGCCTGGCCACGTTTCATCGGGCTTATTGGAACGATTTTTGGACGAGTTCATCTATGTTTATTCTTGCCACTAAGATCTGACCTCCATCCACCACAGGTCTGACAGAAACACATGGAGTCACCACTCAAGCACTCCCAGCAGCTCCCCGTCACAAAGAAACACATGCTGAGCTGGGAATGTAGCTCAGCGGCACAAGCACCTGCCTGGCAAGTGCGAGATCCTGAGTTCCGTGCTTGGCACCCCTACCCTTCCCCCCAAATCATGCTGACCACAGAGAAGTCTTTTTAAACAAGCCAGGGCCCAGGCTGCTCGTTCTTTTCCTGTGCACCGTGAGGAGACAGTGGAGAAGACAGGACTGTAGGCTCCCTGACCAGGCAGCTGCCGCCACACTGACCCTGAGTCTAGGAAAAGGCACAGCTGAAGCCCTAGACAGCATCTCCCTTGCTCTTGACCCCTTTCTTACCCCTTTAAAGCATTTTAAAGTAATACTTTAAAAATGTATTACTTCAGGCTGGGAGTAGATCTCAGCAGTACAACATGCATGTAGCATGGGCAAGGGCCTGGTGTTGACCTCTAGCACATGTGCACACATGCAAATAGATATGGATATGTAAATAATTTTGATGCATATATACCTATTTTAATGTATCCTTTGGAATAGGTAACCTAGGTACACAGCACAACATTTAAAAGGCACAAAGGGATGTATACAAAAAACTTTCTTATTCCTGCCCTTTTCCTGCCCCATGGCAACCTCCTCAAAGTTCACCATAGTCACCGTTTTCTTGTGCAACCTTCTGGAAATGATTAAACACATATAAGCTTCTGTCCTGGCTCAAATGGTAACATTCACACATCCTGCTCCGTACCTTCTTTTTTTTAAGTTAAAATGAGATTGTGGAGATGATTATGATTGTCTACATGTACATGAAGAGCTTCCTTTTTGTGGCTGCATACTATTTCATTGTAGGAAGTCATGTCATGACGGATTTAACCCTCACACATGGATGTTTCAGGTGTTTTCACCTTTTGGCACATGCTGCCATGAAGAATTTTGAATCTCGGGGGCTGGGGATTTAGCTCAGCGGCATAAGCGCCTGCCTGGCAAGCATGAGGTCGTGAGTTCGATCCCCGGTACCAAAAAAAAAAAAAAAGAATTTTGAATCTCGCCAAACAAGCTAGTGCTTTCCTATAATCTCTGCATTTGGGAGGGAGGGTGAGGCAGGAAGATAGAAAGCTCAAGGCTGGCCTGGGCTACGCAGACCCTGTCTCAAAAAATATGATTAAATACAAACATAAAATTTATACAATTTTTTTCTGTGTGTGTTAGACATAGACCTATTGCTGTATGTGTGCTAAGTGCTCTCTCTACTACCGAGCTACACTCCCAGACCTTGGTCGTTTACACACTGGTAGTGTTAAGCCTGTTCCCACTGCTACATTTCTCTGTTAAATCCCAATATTTACTGAGGACAGGCTAGTGCCAGGCCCAGTTTGGGGCCCTAGGGACTCAGGGATGAATCAGCCCCTCTTGCTTTGGGTAACTCCTGTGCTACAGAAACCAAATGTAAACAGGCACGGGAGGAGACACAAGTGCACCAGAGGTGAGTCGGAGGCCTTGATGCCAAGGTGCTCCATGAGGACTTTGTCTTTCCATTTGATCCATTCAGGGGTGAATGGCACAGGTCTGGGTCAGAGGAGGAAGGCGGATGCGGATGCGGAGTCAGGGCTCCCCTGACTGCTGGGCTCTGGGACCTTCAGGGCCAGGTTCCCAGCCCCTCCCTAGCCAAGGAACAGAACTGGAGATGGCAGGGGTTTGAGTGTGGAAGGATGGATTTCCAAAGGAGATGTCATTCCTGAGGAGAAGGGGACATTGTTGGGGAGCTGGGTTGCATCACAAAGACGTGCTCAAAAGTCAAAGGGAGGAGGCCAGCGGGAAGCCACAGCCTCGGCCCTTTCAGACTGTTTTCCTCCCCAGCTCTACTCAGGGACTCTGAGATGCCAGGCCAGAGATGGCAGGGCAACCCGCCCCTTCCCTCCCGCCCCTAGGTCACTGCGGCTCTTCAAGCCCCGCCCTCACGGCCAGAGGGGATCTGGCGCTCTAGCCTTTGTCGCACGCGGGGGAGGGGAGTGAAGATGGGGGGGCTGTGAGCCAGTGTTGCCATGGCAACTAGGCTGGTGGGTCGGGCCCTGGAGACCCTAGAGGGAAGGAAAGGGAAAGCTAGGGAGGATGGACCGGCTGTGGATCCGCGGCGGGGGCGGTTGCGGGGCAGGGTCGGTCTCCGGGGAGGAGTTGGGAAACACCGGGTAATTCTCGCTCCTGATTCCTGGTGGCGCAGGGAACCCGCATGCTGACGACTGTGTGTGTATGCGAAGTTCTCAGGTGCGTGTGCCCGCCGCGTCTGTTTGTGTATAATGCGTGTGAGCTTGCACACGTGTGCGCGCAGGAGTGCCAGGGCGAGACATATGTGCCAGCCTGCGTGCACACGAGTGTGTGCCAGCCCGCGTGCCCATGCGTGTGTGAGCGCGGACATTCGTGTCTGTGTGCGCCTTTGCTTGCGCTGCCGAGTGTGCCCCGGCGGCGCGTGGCGAGTGTGAGCGCGGAGCCCGCCCTGCGCCGGCTGTATCCTCGCCTCCACCTCGCTCCCCCCTCCTCCCGCGCTTTCCCGGTCTTCCTCTGCTCGGCGCGCACCGCCGGACTCTGCTGTCCTCGCTGGCCACCCTGGGAACCGCGGGCCGCTGCCGCCCAACCCGCGCCCGCTGGCTGCCCAGTCCTGGGCACCTGTTGGAGGCACTGAGACAGGTGCGGGGGGCTGAGCGCTGGGGGTTGGGGATGGGACCAGGGCCAGCATTAGCCTGTGTGTTGTGGGGGTGTTCAGCTCTCCTGCGGCTGCCTTTCTGGCTCCCCTGGGGAACCACGCTTAGGAGCAGACATCTGAGGCAGGGGTTCCCACTTTTGCCTGCTGGGGTGGGGCACAGGGGACCAGACAGGTGGCAGATTCTGGGGCTGAGTGGTCAGTGCGAAGTGGAAGCCTAGAGGATGGATGACACCCTGACCAGAGTAGCACCTGGTGAAGAGGACAGCCAACCTCAGAGCGAGAGGCAGGACCTATGCGGTCGCATGGGGTGCAGAGGGCTGGGAACAAGGGGAGCCAGGAGGAGAGGAAAGAGCTGGGAGGATGACAAAGGGGCCATCTCTAGATGGGTGGGCAAGGCTGAGAGGGAGCTGCAACCTGCCTGCCAGGAGTGGTCTGGGATCCCAGCGGCCCTGGAGCCAGGCTCTAGTCTGGAGGGCCTTGACCTCCCATCTGCCTGCCAGCTGGCCCAGGTCATCCTCTCCTTGGTGCCTAGGAACGGAGACCAGCGAGGGCTCCCAGCCAGCCCACCGCAGAGTCCAGAGTCAGCAGCTCCGGCTCTCACATCCCCTCCCCCAGACAGGGTGCTGCATGAGGGGCCGCAGGGGTGACCGCATGGCCATCAACATCCAGGAGCACATGGCCATCAACGTGTGCCCTGGGCCCATCCGGCCCATCCGCCAGATTTCTGATTACTTCCCTCGCCGGGGCCCAGGACCTGAAGGGGGTGGCAGGGGCTGTGGGGAGGCCCCTGCCCATCTAGCCCCCCTGGCTCTGGCACCCCCTGCAGCCCTCCTTGGGCCCACCACACCTGAGGATGGAGCTGAGGTGGACAGCTATGACTCGGATGACACCAGTGAGTTTGGGGGCCCTCAGGCTTGTGATCCTGCTGGGTGTGCATGAGGTGGGGGAGGAGGGACAGAGGGACTCCACCACAGCTGCAGTCTGGGTGGAGATTACAGCTTCAGCGAGGCTCAATATTCAATATTTCTGCTGAGACACTCCACCACCCACACAGCCCCAGTCAGGCCGAGACGGACCCGGACACGCACACGCACACACACACGCACACGCACATGCCTACTCAGCTTCTTGCACACACGCTGCAGGCTGACAGGGACATGGATGGGTGCATCCAGTGTCTGGCCACTGGGTTGTGTCTCACACACCTGTCACCTTTCCCCTCTACTACAGCTGCCCTGGGCATGTTGGAGTTTGACCTTCTCTATGACCAGGCCTCCTGCACTCTGCACTGTAGTATCCTCAGGGCCAAGGTGGGCACTCCCTGTCTCCCACATAGCCCTCAGGGTTCCAGCCTTCCCTCCCTCCCCTAGGATAGACCCCATCCCCACCCCTTGCCTCTTCCTCCTGGCTGCACCACCCCTCCAGGACTCACGCTCTGCAGAAGGAGCGGAGGGGCCAGAGACCACAGCCCACTTCCCGGTTTCCCCTCCAGGGCCTCAAGCCCATGGACTTCAATGGCCTCGCGGACCCCTATGTCAAGCTGCATCTGCTGCCTGGAGCCTGCAAGGTAATGACCTCCTCTCTGCACCCCTGCCTGGCCAAGCATGTAGGTCCCTGCTAGATTTCCCCAGCTTCTATCTACAGTCTGTCCATGAATGTCCAGATCACAGACTTTTGTCCCCATACCCCAGGCCAATAAGCTAAAAACGAAGACTCAGAGGAACACACTAAATCCTGTGTGGAACGAGGACCTGATGTATAGTGGGATCACAGATGATGACATCACTCACAAGGTGCTCAGGTGAGGGGTGCCCTCCTTGCTGCCAAAGGTTCCAGTCCAGCATCACCTCCAGGACCACTGTCACTGTAACCTTCTCCAGTTGGCTGATCTCCCTCTGTCCCAGTAAGTCCCAACCTCACTGACAACACTCAGGTACATTCATTAACTCCCCAAACCCAAAATACTTCGCTGGCATTGCTGGCCTCCCCTGCTTCTCCAGCAGGGGACTGCTCTTTCCCACGATCAGTTCCACTACTCCTGGCCTTTGCCCCAAGTCTCTTCTACCTGGAAAGCACTCTCAGCTTCCTCTCTGCCAGCCCAAACCTCACTCACCTGAGGAGCAGTGCAACTCCCACCTCCAGGAAGCTTCCCAGGCCAGGGAGACTCCTTCACTGTGGGCCTAACTTCAGACAGCCTTGTGCATCTTACGTCCATCTGTCCTGTCCTTGGGTTCCCTAAAACCTGAGCAAAGTTTTCAGGTCCAAGGCACTTGCTGTCATCCCAGATGATGCAGGGACAGTATCCCTCAGGGTTGTAGGGGCATCTTGCTCAGGACAACTTCTGTCTTAGCAATAGGGAGGCACAGAATGGTTGCCCCAGAGAAGGGGCATGGTCAGGGCTGTTGTGCAGTGATCACTCTGGCATAGGGGAGGAGGGACAGAGGCAGGAACCAAAAAGGCTGGCCCCATTTTCCAGACGTAAGAGAATAAGGCCTAAACGCAGTAACTAGTAAAAGCCTTTACTAGTATTTCCCGTTATTTCACTTGACCTTTGGAGGCTTTAGAGGTGAATACTGCAGATGAGAACTGGAGGGAGGTTATGTGCCTTGTCCAAGGTCACATGGTAGCTAGTAAGTGGCAAGGCTGGGATTTTGACTCCTGATGGGCCACAGCTGCTCAACGCCAGCTGGTCACGGCAGCTGAGGCATAGGGTTGCTGGGTAGAAGGGTAGTCTAATTGCTGGACTGACGTACCCCTGTTCTAGGTGAGGATCAAGGCTCCTTGAGGCCCTTCTAGCTCTTACTGCCTGCACCTGGGGACCCAGATGGGCACAGTCTCTGGGA